>CAUYQG010073897.1:0-12292 GCA_963574415.1 Tarsius wallacei
TTTGATTTATTGTAGAGATGAGGTCTCGCCGCCCAGGCGGGTCTCGAACCCACGGGCTCAGGCAATCCACTCACCTCGGCCTCCCAAGGCACGGGATTACAGGCTGAGCCACCGAGCCCGGCCATGGTTGATTTAAAATAGCAATATCCAAATATAATAAAATGATATGGTGAGGAAAACCATAGGAAAAATCATGAGTGCATTTTAAAAAGTCACTATCTAGGAAAAGGACGTATATGTAAAATCACAAAAGAATTGAGATCCAGGGCACGTATATGTATTCTATAAATCAGTAAGTTGAGAAAATGGGTAAAATAAACAAGTGGGAAAATCACAATAAACAACATGATTGGCCAATAAATATGTATAAAAGATACTAAACAGGTTAGTTTAAAAAATACATGTACTTTTAAATGGACAAGTGGAGTTATAGGACATTTACTTCCAGTTGACAAGATTATAAATTACAACAGTAGACGGTATTTAGTAAAGATCCAAGTACATATAAGCTATGACTGTGCGATTATAGAAAATTATTTACAGACTCCATTAAACAATATTTGCGGCAAAGTTTTAAAAATTGTTAATAACCTAAATACTGGTCAATATGAGAGTTTAAAAATATTTAGGAATATTCACACAGCTTCATCTGGAAGACTTTCCATTTTGTAAAAAAATAACAGTACTAGGATTACAGAAAAAGGCAGCTAATTGCATATTATCATGTGAGCTGACTGCTGTCTCACCAAGATTTAATCACATGACAGAATGCTGAAATTCCAATTTGAAGGTCACCCGGTTAGGTTCTGGCAGCATTTCAACATATGGTTTCATGTTCCAAATGTTAGTAGTAAATACAAATAGAGCTGGGTGTGGTGGCTCATGTCTGTAATACCAGCACTTTGGGAGACTGAGGCAGAAGGATCCCTTGAGGCCAGTTATTCGAGACCACCTGGGAAACACAGCAAGACCCTACAAAAAATAGAAAAGTCAGCCAGCCATAGTGGTGTGCACCTGTAGTCCCAGCTACTCAAGAGGTCGAGGCAGGAGGATCAATTTCACCTAGGAGTTCAAGGCTGAAGTGAGCTGTGATTGTGCCACTGTACTCTAGCCTGGGTGACAGAGTGAGACCGTCTCAATGAACAGACAGATTAGGCAGACAAAAAGAAATACAAATGGGGACTCTGAGGTCATACCTAGATACACTGGGTTTTGGAAAGGCAGACAAACTTTCTATAACACAGCATACTCCAGTCTTTTGAGAAGCTAATCGTGTGCTTTTTGGTTGTTTCAAGAGTGAAAGAGTGCTTCGTTGGCTTGTCTAAGAAACTGTTTTTCAACTATCAAGAACAGTGGTAATCCATAGTGAAATCATTCTGCACTGTTTTACATTTAACTATCAAAGCTTAAAATTTCATAGGGGAAATTATGTTAATATTTAATAGTAAAGTATTCCATCTGTGGACAAAAGAGAGATCATAATGGATGATAACATTGACACTACAGTGACATTGTCTGGTTGACAAAGCATAATGTGTGACGTTCCTTCGTTTGGAAAACTATTATTTCCTTTATAGGGCTAGAAGTGATTATAGGTAACTATCAACTGTAATTCTGATTTCCAAAATGTTTTTTAAAAGGTGGTTTTTAGAATTGATGGTATCATGGTATACAATTCATCCCATGTGCAAAACTAAATCTCAAGCTTAGAAAAATTAAAAGGATAAACATAGATCAATGCTCCCGTTCCTTCATTTGTCTAGGATATATTGAACCAGAAGAATTCTGAATTGACTCTCCCAGAAAAATGACTTCCTATCGCACAATTATCTTAATAGTGAAACTCATCTTGTTTTCAATTGTCTTTTTAAAGTTCACACTTCCTATAATATCTATGGTCATGTTTGACAAACTATATTCTTTTACAAATATAATTCCTTCTTAAAATATATTAGAGATTACTAAATATTTTGGTATAAATGTTAACTTTTAATTTTAAAAATTTATTTCTTCTCTTTAAAAAATTTTCTTGATTGTATCTACTGATTTATTTTGCCTTCCACGGAAAGGGAGGGGTAGTCTTTGAATAAAACCTTTTAATTTTCTAATCATTAACCTCTATATCTGGTTTTATTAATTTTTTCTTAATACTGGTATAGAGTTTGTTTTGCTTCTTCTACGCATAAATTAACAAGCATTGCTTCTCTCCACAGATTTATACATTGTCTATCCTTTAATAGTCTTTCATTTTATATGTGTTATAGACAGAGAGATAAACAAAATAAAACATTGTTGTTTCAATCCTGGTTTCCTGCATTACTAATGGGATTATATTTTCAAATAAAGTTGTTGTGCACCCATCAACTTACTAACTGCAAAATGGATCTTTTCAATGTAGGACTGACAGTTGCCTCTTTAAGCAAGTTTTACAGCATAGAATCAATAATTATGTAAAAATCTGGCATATATTTTCAAAAATATGCATCATCATTCATGAAATGTTCTTCCAAAAATCTCAACCTAATCTCAGTCTAATGAATTATCTAGACATAACTTTCAACTTATAGGAAAAATGAAGGACAGGGCAGCAAGTAAAATCATACCATGAAGAACAAATCAAGAATGTGGAACATTCTTTGGATACTTAAAGAAAAATTCAAAAGCATGAAAGAGTGGGGATTACCCTAGAGAAAAGATAACACATTAAAAAAAAATCCCTAATGCAATGAGTTAGCCTAGAGTGGATCCTGATTAGAAAATAAAGAGCTATAAAAAGATCTTTGGGTGCATATTTGACGACATTATAGAAATTATTAAGTTTTTTCAGTGTGATTCTAGTATTACAGCTATCCAGGAAATCTGCATATATTTAAGGTATGACATGCCATGATAGCTACAACTTAACCTCAAATGATACTGAAATAACTCATAGATAAGTAGATATAAAGAGTTGAAATAAGATAATGCAAATAACATGAATGTAAACATACGATGGGATGCTATATAATTCTTTCAGTTTTTTTGTATGTTAAATGAAAATACACATTACAAGTTTAGGGAAAACCTACAAGAGAACAATTTACTTTTTTTTTTTTTTTTTGAGTTGAGTTCATGGCCACCCCAGCATCGACCTGCTGGGTTCCAGCAATCCTTCTGCTTCAGCCTTCCAAGTAGCCAGAACTACAGGTGTGTGTTACCATGTCTGGCTAATTTTTTGATTTATTGTAGAGACGAGGTCTCACCCTATTGCCCAGATTGGTCTCAAACCAGAGGCTCAGGCAATCCACTCACCTCGGCCTCCCAAAGTGCTGGGATTACAGGCTTGAGCCACCACACCTGGCCACAATTTACTTTTTGCTATCTCATTATTAATTTCTACTTTATCTTATTTGGTGGATGGAGAATATGAATAGTTGACTATTATTAAAATATTTATATACACTAAATCATGTACTTTATTTCCAAAATTATGTAAAATTTAATAAGTACCCTTAAGAAACTATTCTAAATTAATTACTCTATTAGCATATTTCATAAAAATTAACTATCAGCAACACAAATAATGATGGTAACTATAGCAGTTCATATTTATTGAGAATAAAGCTATATGCCAATCATCTCAAGTTTTAAAAAATATAATTTAATTAATTCCCTTAATACGACTACTATGTATTTTGTTTTTTAAGAGACAAGGTCCTGCTATGTTGCCCAGGATGCAGTGCAGTACAATGGCTATTCACAGGCATGATCATATTGCACTACAGCCTCAAACTCCTATCCTCAAGGGATCCTCCTGCCTCAGTCTCCCAAGTAACTGAAGTAGCTGTGACTACAAGTGCATGCCACCAAGCTTGGCTTTCATGTAGGTTCTTGACTGCATTTTATAAATAAATGATGCCCATAGATGGTAAATATCTTGGCCAATGACACACAGAGTAACGTGGTAGAATCGCAGTGATAACAGGTAAGACATGCACTATGGCTAAAAGCATTACTGCATACATGACATTAAAAAGTTTGTTTGCTAGTATTGTTTTGAGAGTTTAATAATGATTGAGTGGTTAGAAGGTGTAGTGATTTAAAAATAAAAATGTCTTCAAATGTTTTGACATTCTCTTTAAAAGGTGAAGCCGAATTCCTCTCCTACTGAATATGGGCTAGACTTAGTGACTCACTGCTAGTCAACAGAATGTGGCAGAAGTAACTTCCAAAGCAAGATTATAAAAAGGATCACATCTGAGCAATGTCAACTGGTATGTCACAAGCACATTCAAGCAGCATATGGAGGGGCCCTGCTGGAGAGAAAACAACTTGCCAGTATAAACTGACTAGACACATCACTAAGTCATCTTTGAGCACACATTCTCTAGCTCCCCTTGAGACACCTACACCTAGAACCACCAGCTTAGCTGCTCCCAAATTCCTGACTCACAGAAACTGAGAAAAATATACATTTATTGGCATTTTAAGCTACTAATTTTGGGGCACTTTGCAGCATGAGATAACTAACAGATTTTGGTACCTAGACAAGGGATGTCATGGAAACAAAAAGCTAAGAATGTCAGAGGGGCACTGGGAGCACAAAGTAGGAAGAAACTGGAAGGGCCTTGAAAATACTGTTAGCAGAGACCTGGACATTTTTGGAGGGTTCTAGTGAGGGCTTAAACAAAATAGAAATACGTTGCTCGACACTAAGGGAAAAGGGATTCTTGCTATGTGGTAGCAGAAAGTTTAACAACATCTTTGAATGTGATAGATAATGTGAAAAGTAGAAAGTAATACCTAAAGAACTGGGTAATTATTTTAAATTTATTTTAAAGATGTGGGGTACAATTCTGGATTAGGTATACAAGTGGTCATTGTACTAGTAAAGTTTGGGCCTCCCTTTGGTCCCCACTTTGCCTGGTTTGAGATCAGGTACCTTATTGATGTTATGTGCCTCAATCCCCTGCTGGCATCTGGCTATTGCCAATACCTTTCTTATAGTATTATGGTAAATGTTCTGGGTCTGCTTATGAGTGAGAGCATGTGGTATTCAGTTCATTGTTTCTGTGATAGATCACTGAGTATTATAGACTCTAAATCCATCCAAGTTGCTGCAAAGTCCATCATTTTGAAGAACTGGGTAATTTAATTAAGAAGACTTCCAAGCAGAAGGTTGAAGATGTCTCCTAGCTTCTTGTTGCTTAAAGTGCAAGAAGTGAGATAAGCGAGAGTAGAACTATTAAACAGATGTGAACCAGGACCTGGTTTTGGAAATTCCCAGCCTCCCCAGAAAGCAAATGATGCTAAACTTTGGAAATGGCCTCTGGACAAAGATCAAATCCAGGGCACTGTTAGGAAACAGTCTATAGGTAAGTTGAGTTGATAGGTAAGCAGAGTAAGTGTTCACCTTGGTCCTCTGAAAAACAAAAAAACAAGAGAGGCTCCAATGCACAAAGGATACTGAGGTAACTAACTATGAAGGAAAAAGAAGAGAGTCAGAGAAAGTAGTGGAAGACTTCAGGCCATGATACAATAATGACAACTCTGGAGGAGAGGGAATGAAGAGAAACTTGTGTAGGAAAACTATTAAAATGCAGTGCAGTGTGAAGATAGTTTAACCCTGGCTGATGGGGAGTTAATTCAAAGTTGCCCAACTGAAGAGTCTGGGTCTCATAAGAATTGACCTGCATTTGTACTTCTGCTACTCTCAGAAAAATGGCATGAGGCAGCCCATGTTGAGCCTATGGCATCAATGTTAACATGATGATTATTTCAAAGAGGGAGCAAGCGGAGACTTCAGTCATTTATGCTCCTCACAACAGGTGATCTGTTCTCCATAGAACATACATAGAGTTTGTTGCCAGACTTGATGGTGAGCACCTGTAATCTCAGCTACTCATGAGGCTGAGGCAGAAGGATTGCTTGAGTGCAGCCTGGGCAACATAGTGAAACTCCATATCAAAGAAAGGAAGGAAAGGAAAAGGAAAAGGAAGAATAATTATTTTTTAAGACTTCAGAAAGATCTAATGTGACACTAAAAAGAATCATCATTCAATGAAACTTCTACAAAGGGTCTGTCAGCAGCCTCTGCAGAAGCCCAAAGCAGAGAAGAGCTGATCTGAGTGAGAGTGAATGAGCAAGTGAGTGTGAACATCAGGAGCAAGCAATCCTGAAAACTCTACTCATTAGAAGCTAGTGACTAGGTTCAGCCCACCTTCAAAGGGAGGGGACGTCGTAGACTTCAGTTTTGAAGGGTAGAGTTTCAAAGAATTTGTGAACATATTTTAAAAACACTACCAATGGCACTCTGAGTACAAATTTTTTATATTCCTAAAACATGCAAAATATGCTCAGAAAGCCCCCGAAGTCTCATCCATTTATAGCGTCAATTACTCTCTCTCTAAGATTTTCTCATCTAAATCAAGTCCACTGTGGATAAGGACAGAGTTCTCCTTGGCACTCTCACTCTCTAAGGCAGCAGCCAGTGTGAGTGAGCCACCTGGGGAACAGATCCTTCAGCCCCAGTCCAGTCTTCTGCAAACTCATGAAAAGCCCAATCAAGAAGCACTCAGCCAAGCCACTCCTGAATTTCTGAGCCACAGAACCTGTAGAGATGTTTATTGCTGTGACATTAAGACTTGGAGTAATTTGCAACACAGTCACTGATAACTAGTATGGTAGGCTTTTGGTCATTCATTTAATTAATACATTTAGAAAAAAAATTTCATGCCATGGATGTTGCAGGCTTGAATAAATTGGATTCTAGGTTGGGTGTGGTGGCTCATGACTGTAATCCCAGCACTTCGGAAGGCTGAGGAGGGAGGATCATTTGAGTCCAGGAGTTCAAGAACAGCCTAGACATAGCAAGACCTTGTCTTCACAAAAAATAAAATAATTGGGTATGGTGGTGTACACTTGTAGTCTCAGCTACTCTGGAGCTTTGTAGGTTAAGGTGGGAGGATCATTTGAGCCCAGGAGACTGAGGCTGCAGTGAGCTATGATCTTGCCACTGTACCACAGCCTGGGTGACAGAGTAAGAACCTATCTCAAATTTAAAAAAAAATTACTTATACTCCCCACAACAGATGATCTGTTCTCCATAGAACATACGTAGAGTATGACTATTAAAAACCCTTTGTTGCTGGGCACAATGGTGAGCAACTGCAATCTCAGCTACTCAGGAGGCTAAGGCAGAAGGATTGCTTGAGTGCAGCCTGGGCAACACAGTGAAACCTCATATCAAAGAAAGGAAGGAAAGGAAACAGGAAAGGAAGAATAATTATTTTTTTAAGACTTTCCAAAATGGAGTCTCATTTTTTTCTTAATTTGCCATTGAATAGTCAAGTGTTCCATTAAAACAGGACTGACATTGAATGCTTTCTAGTGTGGCAAGAACTGCATTATGAATTCTCTTATTTGCTAAAGACATGCCTATAACATTCAATCATTTCCCATGTTGTCTGATGTTGAAAAAGTTTGGGCATATCTAAAGGCATTCTCATAGTACTTAAGTTCTTAGACTTTTACACTCTTATGAATTTTCTGATGGGCTTTAAGGGCTGAGCCATATCTGAAGGTTTTCCCACACTGCTTACATACATAGGGTTTCTCACCAGTATGAATCCTCTCATGTTGAACAAGGTTTGAAGCACGACTAAAGGCCTTCCCACATTCCTTACATATATAAGGTTTTCCACCAGTATGAATTTTCTGATGTTGTGTGAGGTATCCATACATTTTAAAGGCCTTTCCACATTCTTTACATTCATAGGGTTTTTTATCCGCATGAATACTCTGATGTGCAGTAAGGTGTGAACTACGTCTAAAGGTCTTTCCACATTCCTTACATTCAAAAGGTTTCTCATCAGTATGAATACTCTGATGTAGAGTAAGATTTCTATAGAAAGTAAAGGTTTTTCTACATACCTTACATTCATAGGGTTTCACACCAGTATGGATTTTCTGATGTTGATTAAGATATCCATGCAAGCTAAAAGTCTTTCCACATTCCTTACATTCATAGGGTTTCTCACCAGTATGAGTTTTCTGATGTTGAACAAGGTTTGAGCCAGTACTATAGGCCTTCCCACATTCCTGACATTCAAAAAGTTTCTTACCCGTATGAATACTCTGATGTCGAGTAAGATTTCTATACAAAGTAAAGGTTTTTTTACACTCCTTACATTCAAAGCGTTTCACACAAGTATGAATTTTCTGGTGTTGTTTAAGGTATCCATATAAGCTAAAGGCCTTTCCACAATCCTTACATTCATAGGGTTTCTCACCAGTATGAGTTTTCTGGTGTTGAAAAAGTTTTGAACTAGTAGTATAGGCCTTCCCACATTGCCTGCATTCAAAAAGTTTCTCACCAGTATGAATATTCTGATGTCGTGTAAGATTTCTATACAAAGTAAAGGTTTTTTTACACTCTTTACATTCATACGGTTTCCCACTTTTATGAATTCTCTGATGTAGAAGAAGGTATGAGGCAGTAGTATAGCCCTTTCCACATTCTTTACATTCATATGGCTTTTTACCAGTGTGAACACTGTGATGTACAGTAAGTTGATGACTTCTTCTAAAGGCCTTTCCACATTTCTCACATACATACGGTTTCTCATCAGAATGAATTTGTCCATGTTCAACAAGATTTGAACGCCTACTGAAAGCCTTCCCACATTCCTTACATTTATAGGGTTTTTCACCAGTATGCATTCTTTGATGAATTCTAAGGTGTCCACCTTGACTAAAGGCCTTCCCACATTCCTGACATTCATAAGGCTTCCCACCCGTATGAATTCTCTCATGTTGAACAATGTGCGAGGCATAAATAAAGGCCTTCCTACATTCTCTGCATTCATAGGTTTTCTCACCAGTATGGGATCTCTGATGTACAGTCAATTGATAACCACTTTTAAAGTTCTTCTTACATTCTGTACATTCATAGGGTTTCTCACCAGTATGAAATCTTTGATGTAGAGTAAGTTGATAGCCACTGCGAAAGTTCTTCCCGCATTCTTTGCATTCATAGGGTCTCTCAATGATATGAAACTTGTGATGGAGAATAAGTTGATAGCCACTGCTAAATGTCTTCTGACATTTCTTACATTCATAGAGTTTCTCTCTCTTATATATGCTCTGATGTGTAGAAGATATATCTGATTCACAAGAGGGTATTTCTACGTAGCTGATTATCTCACACTGTAAATCCAAATCTGAAACAAAAGAAAACAAAAATAGTTGTATTTCTGCACCAGAGAATATGAAGTTTCATGGAAGAAATAAAAAATAACACTCATAATAAGTGAATGATATACAGAATTCTAAAACATGGTTATGAAATTTGAAAAAGGCCAAGAAGAGTTAAGAGATATATAAGAGTTTATGTAAGATAGTGAGGTTACTGATTAAGGAAACAGGGAACGTTTATATGTGGGCCAGAATCTTTGACAAGCTTGCTACAAATCCACTCTCTTGGCACTATCAAAGACCAATGAATTAGAATTGAGAGGAGGAAAATTTTGATATCTTTATTTTGAAACTCACTGATTTAGATGCAGATCAGCATTTAAGAATTCATCTTTTAAGTTCCTAGAGCAATTTATTTTATTCTTAGAATAAAATACAAGCCCCTTTCCTAGGACTCTTGCTTATCCAGATGGCCCCATGTCAAAACAACCTTTTTGCTTCCTAGTCTTCATCACAGTCCCTCTTCTCAGCATCTAGAATACAGTACAGTTGCCCCTCGATATCTGTGCAGGATTGGTTCCAGGAATTCCCACAGATGCCAAATCCACAGATGCTTGAGAGTCCTTGATATAAAATGATACAATATTTGCATATAAGCTACACACACTCTCTTGTGAACTTCAAATAATCTTGAGACTATTTATAATACCTAATACAAATGTAAATGCTATGTGAATAGTTATTTTGCTGTATTGTTTAGGAAATAATGACAGAAAATGTACATGTTCAGTACAGAAGCAATTAAAAAAATATCTTCAATCCAAGGACAGTTGAACCCACCAATGTAGAACTCACAGTACAAAAGGCAGACGGTACAACTTTTCCCATCACTTAGTGTTTTCCACAGACTGTTTAATCTCCCAAGAATCACTGGACCTAGACACTTTGTAGGCTGGATCCTTCTCATCCTTTAGGTTTTAGGATATATGTTCTTTCTTTAGAAAGCCAGTACCTGCTATCTCTAAGTATGTCCATGTCTCTTTTTTAATGTGCAGCACTTCATTCCTTTGTTTTCAATGATAATATCTTTAGTTTTAGTATTTGGTATTCTTTTTATTTACATTTCCCTAAACTTACCCAAGAGCAGACATATTCCCTCATTGTTTCATTACTCAATTATTTCATATAAGGTCCTGGCATATCATAAGTGTTAAATAATTTACTGCACTTATTATGGCTGGGTTTTATTACTCCTCACCCATTTTAAATATGTTAAATCTGTGTTGCTTTATATACTTTCTCATGTCCTCTCTTCTTTCTCTTACTGTCAAGGCCAACCATTCTTGTACTTCCCAGACAAGTATTCTGATGCTATTTCATCAGACAATTCACAGATATGCACTTAAGCAAAAACCTTAAGAAATAATTTCCATTTGCAGATGCTGGAGAGACTAAGAAACTATAATATGGCGGAAAATCCTGGGGCATCAGATCCCTGTAACTGTATAAAAAAAGGAAATATTAGATATAGGCTGGAAGATACAGTCTAGATGCAGGAAAAGACTAAGGAATATCAGTGCAGAATGAGGGGAGAATGGATCAAAGATGAAGAGTATTTTCCTGTGACTGAATTGTGGCATGTGTAAAAACACAAAGTAATACAAACATCCTCTGATCTCAAAAAATAACACTGAAAATAACAGCAATATTAAAAAACAAAAAGTACTCCATCTAGAAAAATAGGTTCTCTACTAACTAAATGATAGGTGACTAAATACTGTGGAAAACCAGCAGAGACAGGATGGCAGTCCATGAAAAAATTAACTTGGAAGTCAAGACTGATGATATGACACACATACAACAAGAAGGTGTAAAAAGGCTTATTGCTCACATAATATAGGGAGCAGGGTAGCTCCCAAACAGGTCATAAATTAACTTGAGAGGTCAGGAAAAGAGAGTGGCTTAGAGTTTTTATGGTGGTTAGGGTGTGGTACTGAGCTGAGGGTTCCTGCACATGGGACAGGGTTTGTGTAATTTGAACTTCCCATGGCACCAAAGGAGAGAGCACCTAGGCTCTTTATCAGCTGGCCCAGAAGTGGGCAGTGGCAAAAAGGAGTGGGGTGTAAAAGCTGTCAGCAATCAGACATCAAAAACAGAATCAGATGCTTTATGATACAGATGAAATAAACAGTGAAGCTAGAGAAATACAGACAGGCAAGAAGTAAAAAGATTATATTTTAAAGGTATAATAATAATGCTGAGAGAAAAGTTATTACCTCAACACAAATTAAACAAGTAAATGATTTACTTTAAAAAATTAGAAAAAATTACAAAGTAAACTAGAGGAAAGCAGAAAGAAAAAAATAAGAGCATAATGTAATGAATTGGGGAAAAGAATAGAATCAACATATAAATAAAAAAGGGAACTTTAAAAAAAATGTGTGATAATGCATGAGCTAAACCAAACAACTAAAAGGGGGAAGAATAAACAAAAAATAAGAAATTGTAAAAGTACAAGGAAACACCAGGTGCAGCGGCTCACGCCTGTAATCCCAGCACTTTTGGGAAGTGCAAGTGAAAGGACTGCCAGAGTCCAGGGGTTCAAGACCAGCCTGAGCAACTTGGTGAGACCGTGTGTCTACAATAAATCAAAGAAATTAGCCAGACATGGTGGCGAATGCCTGTGGTTCCAGCTACTTGAAAGGCTGAGGCTGAAGGATCACCTGAGCCCATCAGGTTGAGGCTGCAGTGGCCATGAGTGTGCCACTATACTCCAGCCTGGGTGACAAAGTGAGACTCCAATTCAAAGTAATAAGAAATAAAAAGTATAAGAAAACATATCTGTATGCCAATAAATAAAAAAAAAAAAGGCAGCCGGGCTCGGTGGCTCAGCCTGTAATCCGCGCCTTGGGAGGCTGAGGTGAGACTCGCCTGGGCAACTTGGTGAGACCTCATCTCTACAATAAATAAAAAAAAAAAATTAGCCAGGCGTGGTAGTGCGCACCTGTAGTTCCAGCTACTTGGAAGGCTGAGGCAGAAGGATCGCTGGAGCCCAGCAGGTCGAGGCTGCGGTGTCCGGGAGCGGCCAGGAGCGGCCACTGCACTCCAGTCTGGGTGA
>CAUYQG010073898.1:0-69389 GCA_963574415.1 Tarsius wallacei
GGGTTATTTGCTTTTTTCTTGCTGATCTGTTCTAGTGCCTGTTTTCTTTTCTTTCTTTTTTTTTTTTTTTTTTTTGCCTGTTTTCTTTGATGTTTTGACCCTAGACTATTATGTCTTTAGGTTGGAAATTACTGAAAAAAAAAAAAAAAGAAAGAAAAGAAAACAGGCACTAGAACAGATCAGCAAGAAAAAAGCAAATAACCCCATCAAAATGTGGGCAAATGACATGAAGACATCTCTCAAAAGAAGATGTATTATTATACAAGTGGCTGATAAACACAGGAAAAAATGCTCAACATCACTCATTATCAGGGAAATGCAAATTAAAACCACAGTGAGATATCACATTACACCAGTCAGAACACCATTATTAAAAAATAAAAAAACAGTCGATACTGGCAGGTGCAGAGAAGAGGGAACACTTATATACTGTTGGTGGGAGTGTAAGTTAGTACAACCTCTATGGAAAGTGGCATGGAGATTACCCAAAGAACTAAAAGTAGATCTACCATTTGATCCAGGAATTCCACGACTAAGTATCTACCCAAAGGGACAGAGATCGTTACACAAAAAAAGACACCTGCACTTGCATGCTCATCACAGCACAATTCACAATTGCAAAGATGTGGAGTTAACCCAAATGCCCATCAGCTGATCACTGGATAATGAAAATGTGATATATATACTCCATGGAATGCTACACAGCCATAAAAAAGAATGAAATCATGTCCTTTGCAGCAACATGGATGGTGCTGGAGATCATCATCCTAAGTGAACTCAGAACCAGAAGACCAAACACCGCATGTTCTCACTCATATGTGGAAGCTAAATGGTTGCAAAGGTGGAATTAACAGACACTGGGGACACCAATAAGGAGGGAGGGAGAGAGAGGTTTAGGGTTCAGAAATAACCTATGGGGTACAGTGTTCCCTATCTAGGGAATGGGCCACCTGAGACCCAATCCCCACCACTACACAACATGTCCATGTAACAAATACGCATGTGTACCTCCTGAATCTAAAATTAAAAGAAGGATGTACAAGCGGCAGTATGAGGCGGCGTGATGTGGGAATTCTGGATTCCTTCCCTGCTCTTCCCCTCCCCTGCTGTGTGGCCCAGGACAAGTCCCCTTCCCTCTGTGTGCCCTAGTTTCCTTCTCTGTAGAAGGAAGAGGCTGGAGCGATGACCTCTAAGATCCTTGCCATCTGCCCAGCCCTTTCTTTCTTCCCTGACCACATCCTAACCTTCTCAGAGGGAACGGGGCTGGGCGTGGACCCTCAGGGGCTTACCTGTCCTTCTCATGCAGCGACAGCCTCTCAAAGTGCAGGTGCAGCTTCTGGCCCTCGGGAGCTTCGATCGTCCAGACACAGAACTGGCTCCCATTGGTGCTTCCAGGATAACTTGGCGAGAGGACGCGGCCAATGGTGGCATTATGCACGGTCCCTCCACAAGGGGCTGGGTCCAGGAAGAAGGGGTGGGTGGATGGTGCAGGAGAGGAGAGAGAGAGAGAGAGAGGAGGTGAGTGTTTCATTCTCCCCTGATCCCCACCCCTACCCCTCGGCTAAGATAAAACTCCAGAGACCTGGACTGGGAGACAGCAGGGCAGGGAGAGGAAGGCTTGGAAAGAACATGTCCCCCTAGGAGGGAATTGTCCTGTTTGACAGATCTCCTTCTATGGTTGGAGTCATCAACATGTGTGTTTCATGGTAGGGACAGTGCAGTTTAAGGAATCTTCCATAGTGCTAGTTGTACCCTGGCCACAAAGAAGGATACAGATAGGCAGTTCACAGAAGAAGAAATGCATTTCTAGCACTTAGTAAGCACTTTTAGTGCTTATTAATTCAGCCTCACTAATAACAAAAGAATGCAAGAATAATAAAAGAAATGCAAAGCTCAACTGCATTCTACTTTCATCCACCTAATTGGTCAAGAAATAAAATCTGGAGACAGTAAAGGTGATGGAAAATGCTCACCCTCACTCACGACTGGTTAGAATGCAAACTCTCACGACCCTTTGAGAGGGCAATTTAGTGAAAGGTCTAGAAAGTGTGTCTAAACATGTTGACCTGGTAATTACAGTTCTGAAAATGTAGCCTAAGGAAAGATTTAGCAATTTCCAGGAATGAGGATATTCACTGCTACTTTGTTTCTAAGAATGGAAAATAAAAAACAACATGAATGTCCACTCACGGGTGTTTGGTGGCAGACTGCATATACGATGGTGGTCCCATAAGATTATACCACCACCTTTTCACTGCACCTTTTCTATGTTTGGATGTGTTTAGATACACAAATACTTACCACTGTGTTACAATTGCCCACGGCATTCAGTATCGTCACGTGCTGTACAGGCTTGCGGCCTAGGAGAAACAAGCCGTACCATACAGCCTAGGTGTGTAGTAGGCCACGGCATCTAGGTGTGTATAAGTGCACTCTGTGAAGTTCGCACAACCACAGACTTGCCTAACAACACATCTCTCAGAATGTATCCCCATCATTAAGTGATCCAAGTAATTGTAAATACACTCCACCCATATAGTTATCAACAGCCGTCTTCTCAAAGAATACTTGACAACATAGGAAAATGCTCACTGTTTTTTAAATGAAAAAGCAAGTTAGAAAAGGGTGTCCCATGCCTATTTTAATGAGCTATTTGCAAGGAGCAATTGAGACCATGAATATAAAAGTCATTATCTCCTATCTTCTATAATTTTGTATTTCTTAAAATATTTTTTAAACCAGAATCACAACAACCTAATAAAAATATTAAACAGTGATTTGTGCACTGGAAATAACTCTTCTCAGATTGCAAGTAAGGAGGTATTCTTAGTCTTATTTTTTAAGGAGATATTTGACTCTTAGAAAACTGTTTCCTTATGTACTGTTCGGGAAAGCTATTCTGAATTTTCTAAGCCCAAGGAGAGCTGGTGGTGGCAGGAGCCTCAGAGCGTGGCCATTATTCTGGGAGAGTATGAGACACATATCCAAGGGACTATCCTTGGCAGGGGGAAGTCCCATACCACGACCTGGGTTTCGAGTCTTGGGAGATATTTCTACCCTTTGGGAGCTTCAAAGAAGCTTGAAATATCTTTCTTCCTCAACCAAGGTCCATTGGCTCCCCTCTACTTTCAGAGAAATAGAGGACAGAAAGCAAAAATGGGACAGGTCATTTGAAATCATCTCACAGAGGCCTAATAAGTTCATAGGTTCCACAAGAGCTGGGACTCTCTTTTGTGTATTTGTTTTCACCATACCACTATCAAGCGGAAGAGCTCCTGGTATGTAGTATGTGTTCAGTAAATATGTATTGAAAAAATAAAGGTATGTATTTATAAACTTTGCAAAATGCAAAATTTACTTATAAATTTATTCATTGTGCAAAAGAGGAAAAAGAAGTTCAGAGGCGTTAAGCCACTTGCTCAAGGACACACAGCTAATAGTTGGAGTAGTAGGGGCTCAGGCTCAGATTGCTTCACTCCAGAGTTTGTTACTAAAGCCACAAGTTCACTCTACTTCTTTTTTTTATTTTTATTTTTGAGTTGGAGTTTCACACCATTGCCCAGGCTGGAGTGCAGTGGCACGCTCACGGCCACCCCAGTGGCGACTTGCTGGGCTCAGGCGATACTTCCACCTCAGCCTTCCAAGTAGCTGAAACTACGGGCATGCACTACCATGCCCAGCTAATTTTTGACTTGTAGAGGTGAGGTCTTGCCAAGTTGTCTGGGCTGGTCTCAAACTCATGGGCTCAGGTAATCCACTTGCCTCGGCCTCCCAAAGTGCTGGGATTACAGGCTGAGCCACCGAGCCTGGCCTCTACTTCTTATTTATGATAATATTTTTTCTATTCAGAATGTTATATGGAATGTAGTGGGTGCTTTATAAATATTTGTTAGATGAAAGAATGCATTTTTTTTTCCTTTTTGTACCTCCAGAACCAGCTCAAATATTGACACATATCAGGTACTCATTAAATGTTTGTCGAATGACTGCATGACTGAATAGAACTTGCAGTAGGAGAGAATGGAGGATAGCTCTCCTGTCTGCACTGGACTCTGCTGTGACTTACAGCAAAGACATTGCCAAGACTTGCCAAACTTCTTTCAGGACCACGGACAGAGTACTAGGTCCCTTTGCCAATACTGCTTTCTAGCCTACAGACAGATGGCCCTGTCAAGTGAGTCAGCCCTAGGATCAAAGCTTGCTTGTGCCAGTTATCTACGATAGAACTAGTCACTCAAGTGTTCTGACTCCCGAGTTTACCCACTGTAAAATGGTGATGATAATTCCATCCGCCTTATAAGACTAGTGGGAAATCAGGGCAAAGGTGGGTACAGCAAGCTGGGTCCCTGGCACGGAATAGGAGCTCAAGACACAGCCAGCACATTGCCCCACAGCCGAGGAGCTGGAGATGGGAACACTGGCCCTGGGGGGGGGGGCGCAGGGCATCTGTACTCCCGAGCTGCTGATCATTTGCTGTCTCTCTGCTCCCCTTCCTTGCCTATTAAGCCGGCTGATGGCTCTTTTTGGCTTCAATTTGCCAGCCACGGTTCCCCATCAATCTTACTTAGCACAAATTGAGGCTTAATTCCTCTCTGATTTCACACATAGATAAAAATTAACATGACAGAGGCGTGGAGACCAACTACCCTATGGTTTGGATTTTCATCTTTGTTAAAAAGAAAAATATTTAAAGGGCCTTGGGAGAACAATACTGTAATGGATTGTATATTGTATAGATGTAATTTATATGTTTTGGAACTTATCATCAGCTCTCATTTAAACTCATTTTTGAATTCCACTTGGCTATGACCACCTGGAGGGTGGGGATTATGTTTTATTATTTCTGGTATTCTTTTTATACATGGCTCCTAGCTTGGCATATGGTAGGTGATCAGTTAATATGGGCAGTCTATATTCTCCCAACTATCATCAGGAGTTTTGAGAATTTGAAGGAGTTTTTGCTCTTTTGATAGCTGAACATGGCCAAGGATGTGCCCACTGGTGCAGAGACAGTATGGTACACTTCAGGGCTTCTCAAACTACAATGTGTACACAAATCACCCAGGAGCCATGTTAAAATGAAAATTGTCATTCAGCAGGTCTTGCATGGGCCTCGGGATTGCACATTTCTAATCATCTTGCCAGTCTGAGGACCACACTTTGAGTAGTAAAGGTCCAAAAGAAAGAGCTCAGGAGAGAAGGGTTCTAGACTGAGTTCAGCCACTTCCAGCATGTTCATTCTCTTTGTCTGTGAAGTGGCAATCCTTTCTCCCTGAATTCAAGTGAAAAGGCAAATGCTGTCTTAACTGATTTCCACAGATCCACTCTGACCACCCCCAACATTTTGTTTGCCAGATAGAAGCCAGAGTGATCACCCTATGCTTTTTCTACTGCATCATTCTTCCTTGTGAATTTCTTTCCTGGTACTTAACATGACCTGTCACTACCATGTTTTCTCCCTAATTTGTTCATTTGCACAATTCATTGTCCCCTGGACTAGAAAATTTTGCAGATGTCTTCTCCTGGTCTATGCATCTTCTCATGATCTGAAAATCTTGGGCAGTACAATTGCCGACCACTGCCCCAGCCTTATTCTGCCATTTTCTCTGCAGTTTAGCCAGACAGGTTCTTTTTTACTTCCACAAACTCATCTAATTCCTTTCCACTCCTGAATCTTTGCATATGCTGGTTCATCTGCCTGTAACAATTTTTTTTTCCATTCTCCACCTTCATTCTAATTATATTTCTTACTCAGTTTCCAAATCTTGCATTAAGTCTTGCCATCAAGTAATCCTTCTCTGACTCCTCACCCATTGCTGCCCTCCCACCAGGCAAAGTCCTCTTCCACCTCTTCTGGCATATTTTTTCTCTACTGCGTCATTCTTCCCTGTGAATTTCTTTCCTGGTACTTAACACGACCTGTCACCACCATGTTTTCTCCCTAGTTTGCTCATTTGCACAATTCATCGTCCCCTGGACTAGAAACCCCATGAGGGCAAGGATTGGGTCAGGATCCCCCACAGTAGCTCTGGGACCAGGTACAGAGGCTAACACACAGTGGGCACTCAGTGGACTTTTGTTAAATGATTACACAGATGGGAAAGGCTCTGAACAGCAGAGGTCCTCTGACATGTGCTTAAAATTCCTCTGTCTCTGAAGTCTCAGATTCTATCTGCAGGCCCAGAAGGCCCACTTCTTTTTACCAGAGGGTGTCAGACCACATCAGCAGGCTACCTTCAAAGTTGCTGCCTGGTGACTTTGGGTAAGTGACTTCACTTCTGTGAGCCTCATCTGTAAAAGGGGGCTATTGGCTCCCGTCACATAGGATTGCTGTGAAGATTAATTGCAGTTCCTAGCATGGTGCTCAGCACATATTGGCTGGGCTAAAAAAAAAAAAAAAAAAAAAAGCGCCAGTCACACCCAAAGCACAAGAAACAAAAGAAAAAGTAAATAAATATCATCAAAATCAAAAGCCTTTTGCATCAAATGACACTGTCAAGAAGTGAAAAGACAGCCCACAGCATGGGAGAAGATATTTGCAAATCATATGTCTGATAAAGGACTAGGATCCAGCATATATAAAAAGGCTTACAATCCAACAGCAGCAACAACAACAAAAAAACAATTTTAAAAATCGGCAAAGGACTTGAACAGACATTTCCCCAGAGAAGGTATACAAATGGCCAACAAGCACATGAAAAGATGCCTGACATCATTAGTTATCAGGGAAACAAAAATGGAAGCCACAATGAGATCGCTCATGCCCACTTGGATGGCTATGATAAAAACACCACCACCATGGAACATAACAAGTGTCGGCAAGGATATGGAGAAATTGATACTCTTGTACACTGCTGGTGCGAAAGCAAAATGGAGCAGCTGCTGTGGACAATAGTTTAATGTTTCCTCAAAGAGTTAAACATAGAGTTACCAGATGACCCAGTAATTCCACTCCTGGGTATATATCTAAGAGAAATGAAAACCTGCATTCACATACAAACATGCATACAAATGTTCATAACAATATTGTTCATAATAGCTAAAAAATGGAAACAACTCAAATGTCCGCCAATGAATGGATGGAGAAACAAAACGTGGTGCACCCATACCACGGAATATGATTCAGCTATAACAAGGAAGGAAGTATGGATCCAGGATGTTCCGTGAATGGACCCCGAAGACATGACGCTAAGTGAAAGAAGCCAGACACAGAAGTCACATATTGTGGTGTGGGACTCCATTTATGTGAAATATCCCCAAGAGGCAAATCCATAGAGACAGAAAGCAGACTGGTGGTGGCCAGGGTTGAGAGGACAGGGAAGGTGGGGCAACTGCTCCTGGCACACAGCTTCTGTTGGGGATGAGAAGATGTTTTGAAATCAGACAGTGCTGAGGGTTGCACGATATTGTGAAGGGCACTCAGTGTCTCTAGTGGTAAGTTTCATATTATGAGTATTTTGCTGCGATAACAAACATTTCGGAGACAGTAGACATGCACACTTGGGACAGTCTCTTCCCTGGGCTAAGAGCTGTTCCTTGAGGTCACTCCTGATGTCCCTGGGTGGGGATCTCCCCCTTGGCTGGACCATCAGGTTTGCTGCAGTGGCGGAGGCTGCTGCATACCTGAGCAGATGGGTTCCTGGCTGCTCCAGTGGGGCTTGGAAGCATTGATGCATGTCAGCGTCTTGGCACCCTGGAGCTCGTAGCCCAGGTGGCAGTGGAAGAGGGCCACCCCACCTGAGTGCAGGTCCATCACTGTGACGTCCCCAGAGTCGGGCCGGCGGGGAAAGTTGCAGCTCAGCATGAAGGCTGGGAAGAAAGGCAGAGGCAGATCCTGTCAGCCCTTGGACGGGGAGATCAAGAACCTGACCCACATCCTGGGAGCCAATTTGTGCTGAGGAGAGAGGACGAGGCCCCTGGGGACGCCAGGGCGCAGGAGGATGGTATTTTTGTGACTCTCTTTGATCATATGCTGCTGAAGTTAGCACTTTCTTGTGGCTCAAAACTCCCCACCCTGCCTAACCAGGGACAGCAGGCTTGGGGTGAAAAACGAGTTCCCATACCTCATTTGCGCCTCTCTCCATGTGGATATAGAGCAGTCTTCTCTATGGGAATAGCATGGTGGCATTGCCCAGGCAGGTTCAACCCACCTGGTATAAACATCTTGGGTGTTTGCTAAAAATGCAGGTGCTCAGACCAGCTCTTTAGGAAATACCTAAGGATATAAAGCTTGGAAGCAGATGACCTGGGAGGCCAGGGCTCTGGAGGGAGACCAGTGTGAGTTTACATTCTTACTCTAGCACTCAGAAACGACGTGACCTTGAGATGGGACTCAGTGCCCTGAACTTCAGCTTCAGGTTTCCAGTTGAGCTGATACTTGTCCCCACTTCACAGGTGGCAGTGGGAATTAAATGAGATAAAGACAAGAAACACCCTCTTTAGCAAAAGATTAGGCACCTAGTCAGCATTCAGTAGATGGGGGAGTGAAAGTGAACAGGTCCATGATAAGCTCTTTGTTTTCATAAGAGAACATCAAATTCATCCTAGCTCCACCCTAGACCATGGCCTGACCTCTCTCCTGCAGCCCACAATATCTGTGTTCTCAGTACTGATGAGGAGGAATAAATTCAAGTTCATGGTCCCACAAGTCATTATTATTTTTCTCATTTTCTAATTCACAACACTAACAAAGGGCCGTCTCAATATTGAAAAGCTGAGGAAGTGGACACTCTCCCACACTGTCATGGACCTGTCGGGAAAATTTGAAAGTGAATCGTTTTTTTCAGATGTCTGGTCAATGTGGCAGAAATGTGGTGGTTCCCGATATCGGGATGGGGGGCTCACAACTCCACTTTCAGCTCAGAGACTTTGGCCGCTGGCAATATTCAGGGGCAGCTCCCAACTAAGGGAAGGGGGACTTGAGATCGTGGGAACTGCCTGGGTGGACATGGGATGGGAGGAGACAGGAAAGAGGAAGGAACAGAGAGAAGTGATGGAGCATGGAAGGAAGAAGTAACGGAAGCAAGAAAAGAGGGCGTGAAGGAGAGGGAGGGAGAAAGAGAGGAGGAGGAGACAGAAGAGAGGAAGAACTAGAAAGCCAGAGAGAAGAGGCTCAGCAACAGACAAAAAGCAAAGAGAGAAGAATTGTAGAGGAACTAAAAAAGAGAGAAAGGCCCGAACGGTCAGGCTCTTGACCAGAAGGAGTCTGTAGACTCACAGGGGAGCCATGTACTATATTCAAGACCATAAACTTGAGTGGGGAGAAGGGACTTGCTTGTTTTTAACCTCGAACTGAACTGTGGTATTCTTTCCATTGTGAATGCAGCAACAAACTGCAACATGGCAGAGGAAGCTATGTGATTGCCACTAAGAGAAATCACAGATACTTTCTGCATCATAAAAAATATCTTGACATATTTCTTATGTTTCTCGGTCCTTTGAAATTATAGCAATTATCAAAACTGCTAAGAGATATATTTATAAATTAATGAATTAATAAAGAAGCACATAGATAACTATATCATAGATTAGAACAATATTTTGACAACTGTAGCTCCATATGACTGACTTTTAAAAATTGTGTATCTTTTATGCTTTTAAAAACGTCGTTCTCACAAAGGGCTCAAAACATCTGAAAATTGTCGGCTCCACCACGAAACTGGGCGGGTGTCAACATCTCCTCAGCTTGGCCCAGACCCACCTTGGTAGTGCAGCTGGAAGGTCCCCAGGCCGTCATCCTGGAAGGTCCGGAAGTAGACAGAGATGGTGTTGGTGGGGCTCCGGATCACCTGCCCCTCCACCAGGAGCGTCTGGTTGGCCAGGACGGTCAGGGTGGGGCCATCCACGCCACGGATGGAGAGCAATTCCCCCTCGGACAAGTTCACGCTCTTCACCTGGGGATAAGGGGGCAGAGGGAGAGGAACTCATTTGAGACAGGCCGTGAGGATGCCAACGCAGCACCCCCGCAGGCGCCTGCTCAGCGGAACCCAGGGGCCCCATGCCCAGTCCTCAGGAGCTCTGGGAACATCAGGGTCCCTCTCATCTCCCCAAAGCCAAGGGGACAGAGTGAAACCAAGCTGCAGCGCAGAGGCACTGCAAGGGATCTGCGGTCTGTGGGGCCCCATGGCTGCATCCCATGGGCAAGGCCCTTGGCAGAGGCTCTGGATGCTGGTGGTGGGGATAGATTCTTCTGGAATGGTGGGTGAGTGCAATCAGTGTGTGCTTGAGGTCTAATCACAGGGACGTAGGAGAAGGCGTTCCACCAGAAGGTGAGCTCTGCCAGGGTAAAGAGCTCTTCGGGCTGTTCTGGTTTTCAGTGCCTAGAATAGCGCCTGGCAGGTAGTAGGTGCTCAGTGAATATTTAAAAGTGGCTGAGTACATCCTTCCCTCTTCTGCACAAGAGGTGGGTGAGGGCTGGGGGCCTCGTGTCTAGGGCACTGTTAGGCCCACTCTCTCATCCTCCCCACTCCAGAGCCATCAATCCCCTTCCCAAAGAGCCAGGCGCTTGCTTTGCCATTTCCACTTTCTAGGCTGGGAGGAGAAAGAAGGGAGAAACCTCAGTCTTACACAGGCAGGTTGAAAAAATTGTGTGTGTGTGTGTGTGTGTGTGTGTTTGTGTGGATGGTCGGGATTTCGTCAGTTTCCAGTACCCCAATTTGAAGATTTATGTCTTTATACACAAGGCTTAGGATTCTCTCCCCTCTGCTCCTCATCTGAACAGAGCAGGCCTCACCCACAAGCCCTTCCTCCTTCAGGCCACATCTTACTTTGTATTCCCTTTGACAAACTCCTACTCATTCACCAAAGCCCTGCTAAAATTGCCCTCATCTGTGAGATCTTCCTTGACTGCCAAGGAGCTGGTCCATCCCTCCACTGTGATTTCACATGTACCTATAAACACCCACTAGAGTCCTTCTTGAATGGCATCCTCAATGTTTTGGACTCCAGGTGTGAACTCTTGTAGGGCAGGCATTGTATCAACTTCGCCACCACCATAGTCCCCTGTGTTGACACATTTGCCTGGTACATAGTAAGTGCTCAGTGAATGAATTATCCTATGCCTGATAGAGGGCTCCACACAGGATTAGACACATAGGGGGTCTCTCTCTCTCTCTCTCTCTCTCTCCCCCCTGCCCCCTTCTCCTCCTTCTGCTGGGTTCTGGCCAAATGCTCTCTGCTCTCTGTGCATTGTCATGTCCACTGCTTCCCAAAACTCTGCAAAGTAGTAACATTATTTCTATTTCATTGATGTGCCCCATCAGTTTACTGAGGGTCAAAGAGGTGAAGTTCCTTGTTCAAATTCACACAGCTTTAACCAGAAAAAATAGGACTTAAAAATCTGAACCCTATGCCACCCTGCTTTTCCTTTTTTAGTTCAGTTTATGGGAAAAAGTTTAAGAATCAAATGAAATCAGGTGGGGCTTCCGTGGTGTGTGTGTGTGTGTGTGTGTGTGTGTGTGTGTGTGTGTGCCTGTGATAAGCAGGGTATCAGGGGACCTTCCTTCTGGGTATAATGCCTCACAACTTACCAACACGTCCCCTCCATGTGTTCTAAGCTATTTCAGTGGAGCACTGAGTTGGGAACTCCTACTCATTGGGCAAAACCCAGCCAAAATTGCCCTGGTTAGAGCAAAGAGAGAGCCAAGTGGACTAGCATGAAGACAGTAAGCCTGACTCAGACAGTCTTTGAGAGACGTCCTGCTGGAAGAGGCAGCTGCTGCAGGGCACCCTTCTGGGTTACCTGGAGCTCCACGCCGTAGCCCGTGTAGACGGTCACATTGTACGTGCACTCCAGGAAACTGCTGAAGGGCAGTGGCGGGTAGTCGCCGGAGTCAATGTAGCCCTCGGGATCGGAGAAGCTCACACTGCAGAGAGCTGCGGGGGAAGCACTTGCATTAGGACACCAGGGACAGCTCAGAGGGAAGCTGGGCGGTGCGCTGTGGGGTGAAGCGGGGCCTTCGGGGGGCCTGCAGCTCCCATCCCCACCCCTCCTGCTGCTGTTTATTCCTCGGCTCCGGAATTCACGTCCTGCCAGTGGCAATAATTGACACGGAATGATCGTTCACTACGTCCTGCCAGGCGCCCTTCTAGCCATGCTGAGGGCGCGACTCCATTCAATCTTATAGAGATGATCTCCATCCCCATTTCAGATGTAAGTAAGTAAAAGCTCAGAGAGGGCCGTGTCTGGGCTGAGCTCACACAGCCAGCGGGACTCAGACCCAGAGCCCACATTCTTTCATGGGTGGCCATTTTGCTTTAGTTCAAAATCCATGTGTGCTTGAGAGTTGGGGGTCCCTCACCCATGTCAGAAGACAGGAGAGAAGATAGAAGAAGAAAGACGAGAACCCAGAAGTGCATTCTATCAAGTGCAGAGAATACAGGTAACGGTAAAAGTAAACACACTTTGAAAAGTGCCTTTGGAGCAGGTTCATGAATTCTGTTCCAAGATGAAAGCTTGAAACCTGCTCATTAACTATGTGGGCTTGGGCAGGTTGCCTGAGGTCTCAGGGTCTCTCAGTTGTCTCATCTTTGATATAAGACAGATGTGGTGATTCACACCTGTAATCCCAAAGGGCTTTGGGAGGCTGAGGGGGGAGGATCACTCAAAGTCAGGAATTTGAGACTAGCCTGGGCAACATAGTGAGACCTCATCTCTTTAAAAAAAAAATATATATATATATATATACATAATAAATATATATATTTATTAGCTGGGCATGGTGGCACACACCTATAGTCCCAGCTACTCGAGAGGCTGAGGCAGGAGGATTGCTTGAGCCCGGGAGTTCCAGGTTACAGTGAGATATGATCTCGCCACTGCACTCCAGCCTGGGCAGCAGAGGGAGACTCTCTCTCTTAAATAAAATAATATGATAAAATAAAATGCGGCTGAAAATTCTGAGCCACAGGGCCAAGCTCATTGTCAGTGCTCAACAGGTAGGAACTCGCAGCACAGCTTGGGCTTCTCGGGACACCTCTGCTCCCGGCCCTGCACCCAGGAGGTGCATCTCAGCTTGCAGGAGGGCCACAGGGGCAGGGGCCTCATACCTGGGGCCTGCTCGGTGGTGATGACCGTGGTGGTGACAATGGTGGATGTGGTGGTCTCCTGGCTCTCCTCTGAGGCTGATCCGGTCAGCTCGCTCTCGCCTTTGTCCGTCAGGGCCATGGGGCCGGCATCCTCTGCGGGGGCCTCGTGGGCCTCGTCAGGCTCTGCAGACTCCCCTGGGTCCGGCCTCTGGGGGAGCGTGTGGGCCACATAGGGCTGCGTGGTGAAGGGCGAGATCTGCAGAGGCGCAGGTGTTGTGGGGGCTGCACCCTTCTCCCGGTCCAGCCAGAGGGGCCCCTCAGATGCCTCCTCAGAGGCCAAGGCGGGGTCCGGGTCCCCCGGGGGCTGGGGCTTCTCAGTGGAGGAGGTGAGGAGACCTGAGCCGGAGGATGCCAGCGGGGCATCCGGCCCCTGGACGCTGGCTGCGGAGGGGGCCTTCGGCCTCAGCTGCTTCCTGGCCGAGTTCCCCTGCCGCAGAGAGGGCAGCTTCCTCCTGGGGGACAGGGCATGTGTGATGCGGGCCTCCTCCGGGAGCAGCGGTGACAGAGCCGGGGCGTCACCATGTGCGGAGGGCACTGTCCCTTCTGGCTCCAGCTCACTGAGCTCCTGCCCCGATGGTGTGGGGTTCGGAGGGGCCATGGCCACTCTCTCCTCGGGGCCTTCTTTGCTCAAACTGCGGCTGTCCAGCGCTCCTGGGGGTAGGAGGTAGGGACTGGAGGAGCCGGCATCTCCCTCCAGGCGGGCATCTAGGGAGAGGAGGAGGACACCAGTTAGCTTGGGGGCTTAGGACCCCCACCTTCCATCAGACTCTGAGGGTGGCCCTCCTGAGGTTGGCCCCAGGCTTGCCGGGTGGCCCCTGAGCCCTTCCCCTCCCTTTCTAGCCTCTCCGCCAGCCCCCTTCCCCTTTCCTTCCTTCCTTCCTTCTTCTGTTTCCTCCTTCCCCCTCTCTTTCCCTCCTTTCCAGACTCCCTTCCTTCCTTCCCTTTCCTGAAGCTTGGGGTTGATCATGCCAGGACTGAGCTAACCACGCCAGGATAACAGAAACTAGGGGTGTAGAGTCTCTAGTTGTATTTACCAGGGGAGGGGAGTGCAGGAAAGTATAAGCAATCACATATGATAAACGCCCTGAAAGAGTAAAGCTTCTGCACTAACAGTAACAGGACAGAGAGGATGGGCCCCTAACCCAGTCTGCAGGACAGGACTGCCATGTACAGTTGGGCAGGTTGTTCATCGCACAGAGACATCCAGCAAAGGGGATGAGTGGGGATGGAAACCAGGCGACACTCTTCTCCAAGCTGTGTGCTCTGGCTGAGGGTCATGCTGTTCTGTGCTTGAAGGGAGTGGGTGCTTTTTAAACGAAATAACATGAGTGGGCTTGAGGGAGGATACAGGAAGTTCTGAGGACTCAGAATCATGAGGCAGATTCAGGACAGTGTTGTGTGGAGATCTGGCGATGTGGAGACAGGGCTGAGGTGGGTTTGAAAGAGGAATGGCAAGGAGGTGGGGAGCGCAGGTAGCGGGAAGTTAGAAGTAGAGCTGGTGAGGTAGGGGCAGGCCCTGGAAGGCCTTGGACACCCTGCTAACTCCTTGAGATTCATTTTTGCTTTGAATGTAAAACCATGCTGGGCATGGTGGCTCACACCTGTAATTCCGGCACTTTGGGTGGTGGGGGTGAAAGGATTGCTTGGGACCAGGAGTCTGAGACCAGCCTGGGCAACATAGCAAGACTCCATACCTACAAAAAATTGAAAGAAAAAAATAGCCAGTTGTGGCATGCATGCCTGTAGTCCCAGCTACTTGGGAGGCTGACGTAGGAGAGTTACCTGAGCCCAGGTGTTCAAGGCTGCAGTGAGCTATGAAAGAAGGAAAGTAAAGCCTTCTGGTAATTTCAAAAAAGGGCTGGCCCAGGCAGCTTTCTGGAGGAATGGTGTTAGAAACTGGCTTCATTTACTTTTTAAAGACCCAGTTCTGCCAGTTGCTGGTAAATGACTTCACTCTCCGAGCCTCAGTTTTCCCAGCTGTCAAATGGGACTGCTATTCCCTATTTCCTAGGCTAGTCGTCATTCAGTAAGTTGAAGTATGCAAAGCACTCAGGACAGTGCTTTACCCATGGTGGGTTCTTCTTAGGGGCCAGCTGCCCTTGTCATCATTCCTATTGTCATTGCAATCATAGCCCCTCCGTGGGAAGCTGGAGCCATCAGAAATCCTGCTAGATAGAGAGGAATTACATCATGGGAACAGAGGCCCTTGGACTGATAGCTGTCCTTGTCGATTTTCGGCAGAGAGACACTCGTTCAGCCACAGTCTCTGGGCTCCTCGGGCCTGTCACTTAAATTTATTCCAGCAGCCCTTGGAAAGGCTCATTTACTTTCATGGAGTTGGCGGCAGTGGTTTAATCTATATAGACTGCAACAGTTTGCAACTGGCACCGACAAATGTCCCTGTTGTGTAACATTGATTACTAGCCAGTGTTGCTTTCAGGCCATCGGTGATGCTGGGGCAGGCGGGTATTGGGAAGGAGGGGTGTGAGTGGATGACACGAGGGCAGGCCAAGGTCATTCAACAACCAGGGAGTTTTTCTGGTCCACGGTGGAAAGCGCTGGGGCTGTGGAGTTAGACATGCCTTCGAATCCTGCCTGTCACAGTGAGAAGCAGAGGGAGCTTGGGCAATCCCATGATCTCTTCTGAGGCCCAGTGGCCTCTTCTGTATAACGGAGATATTTTATCTACCTCGTAGGGTTAGATCAGATGTGGATCTGCCCCAAATTGGTGGCTTTTATGCCCACCGTCACTTTTATAAAATGATGGACAGTGATCCTTTTATGGCTCATCAGCATGATGTGTTCCTGCGCGTGTGTCAGATGTGCCACCCTCAAACCTTATTACAACATTAGCACCTTACTCGTCAGACACTGACAACAAATAAAATGATTGATGTTAACCATCTTTGTTGACTGTGGAGTAAGAGAAGGGTGTAGGGACACACAGAGCAGAGGGTGAGGGGTCAGAACCCCCAGCTCCCAAGGCCCAGCTGTGGTTCAGGGCGAAGAGCTTGAATGCAACAGGCGCTGGGGGGTCCAGGTAGCTGTCCCATCTTGGCCACCACTCGCTAGCATGATGTTGCGTGGATCTCGTCTTTCCTTCACCTCTCCTTATACATCAAACAGGCAGCCAGTCTAGGTATGCCGTAAAGGTCCTTCTGACTGTGCCATTGTTGGTTTTTGAAACAGCCGGGTAATTGACAATTATTCCTAGAGCCATTTGTTAACCTTGCTAAATTGGGCAACATGACCGCTAAACCTCGACACTGGCTGATGAGTTTTGTTGGGTCCTGTGGTCAGACAGTCCCTTCACAAACACAGCTCCTTGATCACAAAGGGGGATAAGAGACAGAAGGAGGGGGAGAGGGAGAAAGACAGGGAGGAGAGAGGGAGAGGGAGACAGAGAGAGGGAGGGAGAGAAGGAGGGAGAGAGCATATGATTAGATTAGGAAAACAGGTCGTGTCATCGGTATCAAGGAAATGACAAAAAGCACATCAATGCACCCTGACCATAATAACAGTGAACAGTAATGATATTTATTGCATCTTGATTTTTATTTTTTAGTTGGAATCGCCCCGGCTGGAGTGCAGTGGCACACTCACAGCCACCCCAGCGTCAACCTGCTGGGTTCCGGTGATCCATCTGCCTCAGCCTTCCAAGTAGCCAGAACTGCAGGCGCATGCTACCATGCTCAGCTAATTTTTGATTTATTGTAGAGATGAGATCTTGCCAAGTTGCCAGGGTTGCTCTCGAACCTGCAGTTTCAGGCAATCCACTCACCTCGGCCTCCCAAAGTGCTGGGATTACAGGCTGAGCCAAGGAGCCCGGTCACATCTTATTTTTGATTGCTTTGTTGAGTGCTGAATAGGTACCTTGCTTGCATGCATTACCTCATTTCATTCTTTCTTAGCCTTATTATGTAGAAAGTGTTGTTCCTATTTTACAGATGAGCAAAGTGAGGCTTTAGGATACTAAGTAACTTTCCAAAGTCACACAGCAAAGCTGGGTTTCAAGACTAGGTATTCTTGTCCTCAAAGACCATGCTATTGGCTCTCTTAGGATCAAGGGGGTGTGGTTATCACTTGGCATCCTCCTCCTCAGCTTGGCTCTGTCTCTTTTCCTTCCCTCCTCATTTTGCTTGTGTTTCTGCTGGGCGGGCTAGAGGGTTTTTCTAGCCTCTCAGATGATAACCTTTCCCACCCCTCACTCCTGAATTCAGACTCATCACTTCGAATCTCCAGGGATGGGTCTTAGGAAGTAGAAAGCCTCTCTGGGGACTTATTATCAGGGTTTTGGAAAGTTTTGGAATGTGTGACCTTGCCTGACTTCCTGCATGTTCTCTGATCATTTTGCCTTCCAAGTGCCTGAAGTTACAGGTGGCAACACGGTATGGGTTTGTGCAGCAGGTGGTGACTCTTGGACTCTTTCCAAGGCCTGTGACCTCTCCTAGTGATTTTAGACCTGAATACAACCAGCAGAAGCAGAAGGAAATGCAAGAAAACATTCCCTCATCAGCTTCCTCTCCACAGCTGCTGCTCTCACCCTCTGGGACCCCTAGGTGGAAGGGTGCTAACCACAGCAGCTTTCAAGGGCTTTGGAAATTAAGGGCTCTGAGTCAGCCCTTTACCACTGAAAACCTGATGGTCAAGGAGAGTTTTGTATCCAGCAGATAAATTAACCTCTTTGCCTCCACTATCCCCTTCTCGCCAGATCATACACAATCTGATATCTTGGTGGCTGACTCCAAATTTAAGGCCAAGTTCAACACAGATGAGCCTCTGCAGTCTGCAACATACACAGCCTGCAGGCCTCGCTCTCAGCCAGGATGTTAGCCAAGACCCACTGGAAATGCATCAATATGGGATTCCAGGGTCTCAGAGATCCAGCAACTTCATCCCCTGCTCTACTAGGCTAGTTTTTCCTGCCCACCCCCCATGATCCCTGAGCTACATTAACTCCTTTATCTCAGAGCACTTAAATGTTTCAATCATGCTGGTCACATGTGGCTGATTCTTCCTTTATCACGTATATTCCGTGCCCTACTCAAATGCAGACAATCAACCAGTTAATCAATGAAAGTGTTGGGTGCTGACTTTCTCCTCTGGCTGACACTCAGCATGAGAGAGTCAGCACTGTCCACTTTGGCCCTTGTCCTCCAGGAGTCAGGAAAATAGACACACACTGACAACCAAATACAGAGATCGAACAGCACAGATTACTTGCATTCTGACGTCGCTCCTCCCTCCAGGGACAGAGCAAGCCATGTAGAAGGCAACTGAACATTTGCTCTGCCATCCAAGTTGGGGAGGCAGTGTATTTTTCTCTCTCCTTTTTTCTTTTAGATTCAGGGGGTACACATGCATGTTTGTTACATGGGCATATCACGTATGGTTGGGATTGGGTCTCAGGTGGCCCATTCCCCAGAAAATGAATGTTGTGCCCCGTAGGTAGTTTCTGAACCCCGTCCCCAGTGTCTATTATTTCCATCTTTTTGGTCATCTAGCTCCCGCATTTGACCCAGCCATTCCACTACTGGGGATCTCCCAAAGGAGAAGAAATCTTTCCCTTTTTTATATCTTTGAGGGGAGGTGGGACATTTGACTGGAAAGCATCTCATTAAAGTGGAAAAGGTGCAAGTTCTGAAGCTGAGGCTTTGATTCTTAAATGCCTGGACCCAACAGAATGGCCGAGAAAGGCACGAAATTCCACACAGTAGCACGCCATCATGCAGGTGCACAGTGATGTGAGGGAAGAAACAAGAGCCAGGGAGTGCTTTTGCCTGATGTTCAGTGAAAGGAATGAGATATAAAACTCTACGCTGGGTGTGGAGATGACTAGAAACAACCTAGTCGAACAAATTGGAATGCAGAGAGTCATGTTTTGACTTGAAGAATGGCACAAAGATGGCCTGGTGGCCTCTGGGTAATGGGAATGTTGTTGTTGATGTTGTTTTCTTCCTTCTACTTTCTGGCATTTTTCAAAGTATGTATAATAGGCATTTAATACTTTCTTAAAAGAAAAAAATACAAAAAGAACTGCATGTAAATGTTGGCTTAGCATTTAAATGCTGGTTGAGAGGTCGGGGAAGGCAGAGGCAAACTGGTAATCATGGGAGCACTTCCCGGACTAACTGAGTCATGGAGCCTCTTTGGAACACAGTTTCCTGGTAGGGACGATGATAAGTCTTCCCTCATAGAACTGGTTACAGTGACTGCCTTCAGGAGGCAGGGCTGGCAGGTGAATCAGTGGATGTATTTTTGGTAAAAGAAAACAACAAAAATGTTAGTCACTATTCTAATCATCATTGTTAATACCACATCCAGTGGTTATTTATCGTACCTTCAGAGCCACAATAAGTCATGCCTTGTTTGGTTGGTTTGGCCCCAACAGGAACAAACCCAAAAAGTAAATGTCATGTACTAAAGACAAAAGCGCTTCTAGAGATCATGGTTGCAAACTGCCCAGACAAGGAGTATGAGGTCCAGAGAGGGGAAGCAGCTGCCCAGGGTCCCACAGCACGTCAGTAGCACTAATAAAACAAGGCTATTTGAAGCTTGAGAAAGCACAAGAGAGCACATCAAACAAAATGAAAAACCAAACCCGGAACACCTGGACTGCCTCATAGACTGTCAGTTAATGCTATGCCTTCCACGCCTGGGTGGGATCGTCCTATGCACTGTAGGGTGTTGAGCAGCATCCCTGGCCTCCGACCACTGGATGCTGGTAGCACCTCCCTGCACCCATCCCCAGTGTTGACAACCAAAATGATTCCAGACATTGCCAGATGTCCCCTGGGTGGCACAACTGCCTCTGGTTGAGGGCCACAAAGCTAACCACAGTGAACAAAACAGAAGTGACCTGGCACTGCCATCAGAACTGAGCAGATCTTCCTTCCCATTCCCGAAGCTGATCAGCTTTGTTTTGCTTGTATCCTTGCAATTTTAGGGTTGGAGAAGGTCTCAGCATATTCCTCACTTTATAGATAAGGAAGTTGGATTGAGTGAGGGCTGAATTTCCTTGTCCCACTTGGTCCTTCCTTCCTTCCTTCCTTCCTTCCTTCCTTCCTTCCTTCCTTCCTTCCTTCCTTCCCTCCCTCCCTCCTTCCTTCTTTCCTTCCTCCCTCCCTTCCTTCCCTGTATGCTTACTACATGCAGTTACCGGACCAGGCAGCTGGCACCCAGAGGTCTGCCTTGGATAGCGAACAGCCGGAGCTGATGAACAGAGTTCTGGCTTGTTGCAGCCAGAGAGGACCCAGTTACCTCAGACCTGTGAGAATGACGACCCTAGGGTAGACTCATAATGCTGACCCCATCTGCACTTTGAGGAGACTTTTTGGAACAAAAGGCAGAGGTGTGGGTGGGCCTGAGGGTATCGGGGTCTCATCTGTTGACTCAGTGGCAGTGCTCTCCCTGTATGCCCACACTGATATTCAGATGGTGATTTCCACTCCACAACGTGCTTTCCCACTTGTGACCTCGTTCCAACCTCCAGATGATACTGTGAAGCTGACGTTGTTTTTCCCATTTTATCAGAAAAGAAAAAAAAAAAAAAATCAAGACCCAGAGAGAGGAAATGACTTATCCAAGATCATAGAGCAAATTGGGCTCAAGTTAGACACTTTCCGACATTGTTTCTGTGCTCTTTCTTCTTTCCCACATCTTCAAATGTTTTCCCTGATAAAATAGTTTATTCCAAAAATTCAAGAATACCCGAAAGGTAGAAAATCAAAAGAATAAGTACTGCCCGCACTCCTGCCCTGTTCGGTAATCCAGTCTTCTAAAGGGAATCAGTGTCAATGGAGTCTTGTTTAATCTCTAAATAAAATGTACTGATGAGAAAACAATAAAGTGTTTTCACTTTAAGAGGGGGCATAGCACCGAGCCGTGTGGGGCTGGGAGTCAGAATTGTTTGTGCTCCAGGCTCAGTCCTCTGTAACGTCTGGTGGACCCTGGACATCACTGCCCTTCCCTGGAGCTCACCATTCCCATTTGCAAAGTAGGGTCACACCAGCAGTAGCTCTGAGGGTCATCAGAGAGTACAGGAAACCATGCCTGTGAGGCACAGAGCTCATACAGCAGCCTGCCAGCCATCACGGGCACCGTTGTCATTTTGTCACATAAGTTATCACATGGCATATATTGCGCTGTCACTTACCCAGTAATGTATTTTGAAATATTTCAGTCATTCAAAAAGACTAAGTTAAAGACTATGGCAACAAATACCCATATATGCAACCTTCACCTTAAGAAATAGAACACTCCCAGTACATTTTTCTTGGAGAAAAAAAATACTCTCAGTACAATCAAAGCCCCTACCTATTTCTCCTCACCATAGACTGTATCTCCCTTCTCTCCTCCTCCTCCTAGAAGGATCTACTGTCCTGAGTTTGACATTTAGCATTCTCATTTACCGTGTGCACTTTTATTATTATTATTATTATTTATTGTGTGCATTTATTTGAGTTGGAGTCTCACTCTGTCGCCCAGGCTGGAGTGCAGTGGCATGCTCATGGCCACCCCAGCATCCACCCGCTGGGCTCCAGCAATCCTTCCGTCTCAGCCTTCCAAGGAGCCAGAATTATAATGCCCAGTTAATTTTTTGATTTATTGTAGAGATGAGGTCTCGTCAAGTTGCCCCAGCTGTTCTCGAACCCATGGGCTCAGGCAACCCCCTCACCTCGGGCTCCCAAAGTGCTAGGATTATAGGCTTGAGCATTTATTTATTGCAGATTTTAATATCTCTGAACAATATATGGCATTGTATGGCACATTTTAAAACCTTATATAAATGCCATCGCACCAGATGAATTCTCCTGCAAACTGCTTCCCCCCCCCGCCCGTTGGTGTTTGGTTTGGATTTGCTCAGCCCTTTGTGGGCTTAATTCATGTTGATAAGTGTAGTTCTGAAGGATTTGCTTTTCCCTGCTGTCTAGTGTTCCATGACATTTGTAGTCTGCCACCAGCTTCTTACTTAGAATCCATCGGGGTATCTTTTCACGTTAGCACATACAGAGTCGCTTCATTCTTTTTAAATGGCTACAATAAAATATATACCTATGTTTCACTGAACCAGTCTCCTATCAATTAATATTTGGGTTGCTGCCATCCCCCATCCCCTCGCCAAATAGCACTGCAGCTAATATCTGTGGTGAACACGTTCAGGTAATTTCTTGGGAAGAGTGTCCTACAAGTTGCGTCACTCAGTCCAAAGGGTTACATATTTAGAATTTTGATTGACACTGAAGAATCGCCTTCCAGGATAATCTGAACCTGTTCACCCCACCACCAACTCTGCTGGAGAGTGCCGCTGCCCCTGTCATGAATGCATCATTCAGTGCAGGTGATATTAACTAGACCAGCTAAATTGGGATCCAGGGCAATTGGATTCAGGCACAGTGAGCTTCTGAAAAGCTCCCCCCCTTCCCCCAGCTCATCTCAAGGTACTCTCTGGCTGTCTCTACCTGCTGCTTTTTACCTGAAGCTGGGCCCACTGTCAGCCCCAACCTTTCACCCACCTTATCCCCCTTTTATTCAAGAGCAGCTAGGTGGCCCACACTAGGGCACTTTGCAGGTTTACCCCACATCGGCCAGACTTTCTGTGACAGACCAGACCAGAGATCCCTGGCCAATGAGAGCCAGGAAGAGAGTGTGGGTTCAATGGCCTGGGTGCAAAAGAGGTTTTATTTAAGCAGCAGTAGATGTCTAGGTAGGTGAGCTTCCCGGTCATCTCCCAAAGCAGAGGGACATTTATGGTCATTGATGCGCACTAGGATAGTGCAAAGTGTTCACAATACGAAGACTTGTTTGTAGTAGCAAAAATCTGAAAACAACTTACATGCTCCTCTATAGGAGACTGGTTAAGTGACTTTAGAAATACAAATGTAATACTTGCAGGGTTGAAAGGAATGAGATGAAGTCACTGGTGACTACCAGGGAATAACATGACAAGAACTTTCAAAATTACATGCACATCTCCCCGACTCAGAAGTCTGCTTCCGGGAATTTTATCCTTCAGAGAGATGTTTGCCCCTGTGCAGAATGATGTGTACACAAGGCTCAGCAAGGAGACATGCAAAGAACTTGATGGCAAATCAAGTATCCATCAATAAGGTTAAGTTAATTACAGAGCATCCAGGTGGAATGCCATGAGCTGAGAGAAGGATGCATTTCTCTGTGGACCAAAGAGGAGAGATAGCCAAAACTTCTGTTATGTCAAAAAGCAAGAGGCAGTGGAATCTAAAAGCTGAACTCACAGAAGTAGAGAGTAGGAGAGTGGTTCCCAGGGCTGGGGGCAGGGAGTAGGGCCTAGGAAGATGTTGGTCAAAGGATGCAAAATTCCGGTTAGACTGGATTTCTCAGTTCATTTTCTGTGGCTTATAACCAAACACCTGCAACTGGGTAATTTATAAAGAAGAACTTCTTATAATTCCAGAGGCTCAGCGTCTGCTGAGGGCCTTCGTTCTGGCAGGGACTTTCTACAAAGTCTGTAGGTGGCACGGGGCATCATATGGCTAGAACATACTGACATGTTCTGGTCTCTCTTCCTCTTCTTGTAACGCCACCAGTCTTATTCCCACGATAACCCACTAATCCATTAATCCACGAATGCATTAATCCATTCAAGAGGGCAAAGCCCTCATGATCCGATCGCCTCCTCTCAAAACTGCCACACTGAAGATTAAGTTTCAACATGAGTTTTAGAGAGGACAAATAATTCACACCATAGCACAGGAGGAATAAGCTCCGGAGATCTATTGTGCAACGTGGTGATTACGGTGAATAACAATGCATTGTATTCTTCAAAATGACCAAGAGAGTAAATTACAAGTGTTCTCCCCATAAAAAGTGGTAAGTCTGCGAGGTACTGCATATGCTAACTAGCTTGATGGAACCATTCCACAATATTTATGTATTTTAAAAATCAGGTTTTAAAAACATCATGTAAATATACACAATTTCATTTGCCAATTAAAAGTAAATAGATTAAAAAAAAATAAGTCCTTTGAATGTGAGGTTTCACTTGGGCTCAACCTTATGTCAGTGTAGATGCAGGAAAGATGAGTAGCTCAGAGCTGCACTGAAATGACAGTCCTTCATTTGTAGGGGTAGGGTAAGGAGGGGTGAGGGTGTAGTTTTAGGAGTGATGTCTCCAGATCTATAGACAAATTGGTTGCTCATTCTTACTAGCAATAAAGAAGATTTTTTTTAAAGTCAAGCAAGGTACAGAATGGTGTGCAGAGTGTGTTATCTTTTGTGTAAAATCAGGGAGAGAAAAGAAGGCTACATATATTTGTATTTGCTTACATATGTGCCTACAGAAACTTTGAAAGAAGACATGAGAAATGAATGATGCTGGTCACAGGGGGGGTTGGACTTTGGGAATAGGATGATGGGGAAATAAAGGTAGAAAGAGAAATTTTCACTACAGGCCTTTCATATATGCACATGTATGTCTATGTGTGTGCATGTATGTATGTATAGAGAGCATGTTACTTATTCAGAAACTATGTGATACACAGAAAAATAACGAAGAGTATGGCAGAGCTGGGTGCCAGCACAATGCAGTGTGAAGTGTGGACAGTCAAGGTAGAGTAGTGTGTATCTAGCTCTTATGTATGTACAAGGGTGCATTTGAACCAGGAAATGGGTGTCGCCTCAGCAGACTGGGACTGAGTTTGAGGTGGGAGAGAGACTCGCTTTTTCTTGTGTATCATTTTATACACTTTGATGATTTTGCCACATGCATGCTGTGTTTATAGCAATAATTTTAAAGGAATAATGAGTTCCCTTTGTCACCTAAACTTCAAAGGAGGACAAAGAATAGAGCCCAGCCTTTCTCAGGAATTCTGATTGCTCCCATACTTCCATGGGAAGCAGAAAATCTGCTTCCCTCCACAGGGGTTCCCCAAGAAGCAGCGCGTTTGCTGTACCTCTCCATCCTTTCTTCTTCTCCCAGAAAAAGGAGGGGTGATCTGATTGGAGGTGTAGAAAGTCCTGGTAGCCACTGAATCCCATTTCCAGGGAGGACCCACTGGACTAAAAGCTTGGCAGTCTCTCCTCTCCCCGTCCCTCTCCCTGTCCACCCCTCTCCTCCAGTCTGCCTCCCTTAATCTTCTCCTTCTGTCTCCGTTTCTCTTCCTTTTCTCTCACTCTTCCTTGTCTACTTCTGTCTGTCTCTTTCTCTCCCCTTCCTCTCTCTTCTCCTTCTGTCTGTCTTCCTCTCCCTCTTCTCTCTTCTTTCTTTTTCTTTTCCTTCTGTCTCTCTTTCTCTCCCCTTCTTTTTCTTCTCCTTCTCTCTCTCGCTTTCTCTTCTTCTGTCTCTCTTTCTCCTTCTGTTTGTCTTTCTCCTCTCTCTCCCTCTCAGCTTCTCTGTTTGTGCCTGGGTACCCAAATCAAGGTCACTCAAGGAGGACACAGTGCAGGTGTCCAACTGTGACCTGCACCCCTGCTTTCCCAGTGACAAAGTTGATTCTACGTAACTATTTTCCTTGTAACTATTTTCACTGGTTAACATCGGAAGTGAGGATCAGGAGGTGAGTTATGGCCCTTCCCACCTCCAGACCTCACCTCACACATCACGCTCCTCCGGGGAGCATTGACTTTCAGTTATGCCAATGGCCTCCAACGGTCCTCCACCTTTGGCAAGGCAGAGGGGATCCTCACCTGTTGGTGGAACAGCAGGCACTCCAGAGTTCCCACCAGTTCTTCAAAATTCACCCCAGTTAGGATTTGTACCAGAAGAGCCCTTGGACATGATCAAATGATCAGAGTTTGTATTCTAAGTTGGAAAAAAATCATCAGGGTGGATGGGTAGTACTTTCAAGACACACATCAGATCATAGGACCCGTTTTGCTCAAAACCCACCAGCGGCTTCCATCACACCGACAAGATCAAGGTTCCTTGCCATGAGCCACAAAGCCTCTTGGTGCCGGTCTTCCACCTTCCCATCCAACATCTTCCCTCACCATTTTTTCCTTCTTCATAGTATGGACATACACACTTAAAAAAAATCGCTCCCTCAATCTTACAGATTCATTCTGCATCCCAGGGCCTTTGCATAAGCTGCTCCTTCTGTCTGGAACTCTCTTCCTTTATATCCTAGCATGGATGGCTCCATCTGGCCCTTTGGGTCTCCGCTCACCTCCTGGATCGCTCTTATCCTCTCCTATCTCATTCCCTTCAGAGACCTTACTGCGATCTGGATTAATCTTGGTGACTTGTTTCCTAGCTCACTGTCAGCCCCGCAGTATTCCCTCTCATGATCATGTGTGTTCCACGTGCAGAATGACCAGGCTGTTTAGAGGCTGCTTGGCAACCTTGAGCTCCTGCCGCTGTGGTCCTGCATGTTGAGTTGTGGTCTGTCCTGGTTCCTCTTTCAAAGCTAAGTTAAGATAGTGCTGAGTGAAAAGTAAAAGTATATACATGTTATTTATCTTGTTCACTGTTATGTCCCCTGCCACCTACATCAGTCCCTTCCATGTCTCAGAAATCCAATAAATATTTGTTGACTTTATCAGAGGAGGGAGGCAGAAGAGAGAGGAGGAAGGATGGGATGAGATGGAAGGAAGGAAGGGAAATTAGAACAGGAGACACATGTTTATTTTGGATTTCTTATTTCCTTCCTTCCTTCCTTCCTTCTTAAAATTTGAGTCAGAAGCTTACTTTGTTGTCCCGGTTGGAGTGCAGTGACATGATCATGTCTCCTGGGCTCAAGTGAACCTCCTGTCTCAGCTTTCTGAGAAGCTGGAACTATAGGTACATGCTATCATGCCCAGCTGTTTTTATTTTTATTTATTTATTTATTTTTTTGTGTTAAGGATGAGACCTTATTATGTTGCCTAAGCTGGTCTCGAACTCCTGGACTCAAGCTATCCTTACTCATTGGCCTCTCAAAGTGCTAGGATTACAGGTGTGAGTGACCACGCCTGGTCAATCTTTGGATTTCTTGCAATGCCTAACACACACTGGACATCCAATCAATATTAAGAAGAAGGATGAAGAGAAGGTGTTTGGGGGCATTTAGCAAATGCTGAGGAACTGACAACACTACCAGAAATTCTAAAATTCTGAGTGTGGCCATTCATGAGTGTCAAGGAGCAGAGCACAAACACGACTTCACAAGACCCAGTGCCCGGCCCCATCCCGACGAACGCTACTACGGGTCCAGTCCTCAGCCTTCTCATGGGTCCACTGTTAGAACTCCTCCCCTTTCACTCAGTTTTCTCCTTGGGACTCAAATGGGCAAATCTCCACTCCCCCCATATTCCATCTTCACCTGGAGACGAGTTTACGGGCAGTGGGATGAGAAACAGGAAAGAAGAGGAGAAGGCTGATATCTTTAATGGTCTCTCTGCAATTCACCAGCTCCATTGTGGCCGCACAGGGCTCTCAGCCTCCCTCTTACTCTCAGAGTCGGGATGGGACAGGAAAGTGAGGCCAGAAGCAGAGTACCATCACATTCTACTGCAGGTATTCTCCCTCTGTGGGAGGCCTGGGTCTGCCTAACCCAGGAGATTGCCTGGTGATCGCCCTCCAGGCTCTGCTCAACACTCTGAAAAAGGTTGTCTAAGGTGATTGTTTATGGTGGCATTGAGTAGTCACAGACAGAGCATGGGGACCATCCAAGGCAGGCCAGCCTCCATGGGAACCTGAGGTGTCAGGGCCCCACTGAATATGAATCAACAGGGAGTTGGGTGAGCTCGGGTTTGGTGTTTTTGTTTTTACAATAAGCCTGGGGCCTGCCATGAGAGAACAAGTAAAGTAAGTTGACTCTTGAAAAGACTTTTGAGAGATACCCTGTCATCCCCCCAGGAGTTGGTAGGGAAGCCCTGCATCTTGCCCAGCATTCATGCCATGACCTCCTCACCAGCCTCCACAGCTCATTCCATTCACAGCAGCCAGGCGGATCTTTCTAAACCACTCTTATCAGTGGCAGGTGGTCTTGCCTGGTAAACTTCAAACTCCTTGCCTTTCCCTGGGAGGTTCCTGATAATCGATTCCAGCAAGTTTCCCCATCCCTATTTCTCACTGACTGCCACATGGTCGCTAAATTATTTCAGTTCTCTGAAGTTCAATCCATCAGTTGGCCAGTCTCTCTCTAAAATCTCCAACACTTGCATATGCTGTCATTTCTACTTGAATTGACTCCCCTTCACGTCATTCTTTTTTTTTTCTAAGGTAGGGTCTCACTCTATAATCAGGCTGGAGTGTGGTGGCATGATCATAGCACACTACAGTCTTGGACTCCTGGGCTCAAGCAATCCTCCTGCCTCAGCCTCCCGAGTAGCTGGGGCTATAGGTGTGCCCATTGTGCCTGGCTAATTTAAATATATTGTCTTTTTTTTTGTAGAGATGAGTTCTCATTATATTGCCTAGGTTTGTCTAAAACTCCTGGCCTCAAGTGATCCTCCTGTCTCGGCTTCCCAAAGTGCTGGGATTACAGACATAGGCCACCAAGCTCGGTCACCTTCTTTTAATTCTTAACATCACCAAAGAGATATATCAAAGCATTAACCACTCTTCCATAATTTTCTGGCTTCTTTCATGTCTTCCTTACCAGAAGAAAGTTTCTGGAGGATGGGGATCATGTCTGTGTGATTCATCACTGTCTCCCCAGAACCTATTCTGTGACCATGAACCTGACACATAGTAGGCCCCCAATGAATATCTGTTTAATATCGTGAATACGTCTGCAGTATTAAGAACAAGACTTGATGTGTTAAATAAAACCTACCTCTTTGAGTGACGGATTGCAGACTTGTACACGGTTTACATTACTACAAGTTATCAGAAGGTTGATCCTTGGCAAACTTAATCCTGGATAACGTGCTTTGGTTTACAAGCAGAGAGCACAAAGGCAGCCCAAGCCCAACCGCACAAATCTCATGGTTTGCTTTAGCATCAGGAGGTCAAACAGAAGCCCAACTGGTGAATCTGCACCAAACTGCACATGTGAACTGACACCCCAGACCCCTCCTGAGTCTGCTGCAGAAATCGGGGGGCCTTGGGGGACTTGCAGCAGGTGCTAAGTGGGCGAGATTGTACAGGCCAGAAAAGATTCTTTCAGTATGCCAGCTACAAGAGTCATTATCTGATAATTGCCTTCCATGGGCTGGCTTCTCCCCCACGTATAGGCCTCCTCTGCAATTCATGTTGGGTTCAGAAAGCCTTGAACATTCTTTTATGTCCAGTTACATCTCATCAGAGCATCGGCCGGGCGCAGCATCCGTCTTCCCCGTCAATGAGCCCAGAGAGCTGTTGGCACAGGGTGCGATCTTGCCCTTGTGTCTTTAACAATATGATTAACCACAGCTGCCATCAGTGCCAAGTGATTAGCATTTAAACACTCCTCTCCCTTCCCACCCCCATCCCCACCTCCCCTGCCCGCCCCCACTCCATTCACATCTCATGGTGTGACTTTGTGGTTTCTCGCAGGTAGCCAGTGAGGGGGCGAGGGACGCGATGTGATTTATTTGTGTACAAAAAAAATCAGTGAGTCATTGAGGGAGGGAGACAGACACACCAGACAGCTCAAGAGGAAATCTATCTAGATTCAATTACCTATATACTCATGTAGACAAATATAATACTTGGGAATGAAGCCAGACGGTTTGCCAGTGAGTTTAAAAGACATTATGAGTGAGTTAACAGTTCCTCTTCACCTGTTTGCTCAGATTCACAGACAAAAAATAAGGAGTGAATGGGCCTTCTGGGATGCTTCTGAGGATGTGCTCAGAGGTGGAAAAGATATGGGAAATCAGGAGGCCTGGGTTCGAGCACTGGTTTTGCCATCAAGTTGTTATATGACCTTGAGCACATTGCTTCTCTCAAAGCCTGTTTCCTGCTTCGTAAATTATGAAGAGTAATCTTTGCTCAGTCAACCTTAAATAAACAAAAATTGTGGCAAGGGGAGTTATGTGTATGGCTAAGTTTTAAGATGTAGCAAGCAGTTTTACAAATTCAAGACTTCATTTGTCTTATTTTATTTTTTTTGAGTCAGCATCTCACTCTGTTGCCCAGGCTGGAATGCATGCTCACGGCCACCCCAGCGTCAACGTGTTGGGCTCAGGAGATCCTTCACCTCAGATTTCCAAGTAGCTGGAACTACAGGCATGTGCTACCATGCCTGGCTAATTTTTTAATATATATTGTAGAGACAAGGTCTCACCAAGTTGCCTGGGCTGGTCTCGAACCCCTGGGCTCTGGCAATCCTCTTGCCTTGGCCTCCCAAAGTGCTGGGATGACAGGCTTAAGCCACTGCACCCTGTCATTTGTCTTATTTAAGAGATGAGAGACCGGGCTCGGTGGCTCAGCCTGTAATCCCGCACTTTGGGAGGCCAAGGTGAGTGAATTGCCTGAGCCCACGAGTTCGAGACCCGCCCAGGCAACTTGGTGAGACCTCATCTCTACAATAAATCAAAAAATCAGCCGGGCGTGGTAGCGCGTGCCTGTAGTTCCAGCTACTTGGAAGGCTGAGGCGGAAGGATCGCCGGAGCCCAGCAGGTCGAGGCTGCGGTGGCCAGGAGCGGCCACTGCACTCCACTCCAGTCTGAGCGATGGAGTGAGACTCCAACTCCAAAAAAAAAAGAGATGAGAGCTGTCCTCTCTTCAGACACAACACAGACAACTGTGGTTTTATTTGCTGGGGACATGCAGAACATTCTTAAGAAGTAGCTATTGTTATCTTCATTTTAATGGTGAGGAAACTGAGGTTTAGAGAGAGGTGCTACAGTTGGTAAGTGGCAAAACCAGGATGTGGAGCAGGGCTGGCTGAACCCCAAACCTGCTCCCCAGTGAAGTGAAGGATCAGGCTGTATTTGTTGTCTCTCCTGCTGCTAGCCTCCAAGTCCTGGCTGCTTGCAGGGTGAGCACCACCCACTACAAGCAAATCAGCACAGGATCTGCTCCAGCTAAAAGGTCCGCAGTGACTCCTCAGAGTAGGAGCTCTGAGGACACTGGTGGTCCCAAAGATAGCAAAGAGTCAGGTGCTTCAACTGAGGACTGGATTGCAGAAGAGAGTAGGAGAATAACTTCTACCAAGGCAGAACCAAAAGGCATCTCCGAGGTACTGGCCTAGCACCCTCAGTTTACAGAAAGGCAAACTGAGACCTGTGGTGTGAAGGAAAAAGCTCTGGGTTAGGACAGTCATTAATTCACCCTGTGGCCTTTGGTTAACCCTTTCTTATTTCTGGGCCGCAACTTGCTCTTATGTAACGAAATCATTTCTTCAAATAAAACCATAAGAGGAATAATAATACAAATATTCCTTGACTTATGAAGGGGTTATATCTTGATAAACCCATGATAATTTGAAAATGCGTTTAATACACCTAACCTACCAAACATTATAGCTTAACCAAGCTTACCTTAAACATACTCAGGACACATTAGCTTACAGTTGGGCAAAATCATCTAACACAGAACCTATTTTATAATAAAGTTCTTGTAAAAATTTTTGAATCAAGGCTGGGTACAGTGGTTCAGGCTATAATCCCAGAGTTTTGGGAGGCCACAGCAGGAGGATTGCTCGAAGCCAGGACTAGTCTGGGCAACACAGTGAAGTCTTGTTTCTACAAAAAAACTTTAAAAATTAGCTGGGTGTAGTGGTGCATGCCTGTAGTCCTAGCTACTTGGGAGGCTGAAGCAGGAGGATCATTTGAGCTCAGGAGTTCAAGATTATAGTGAGCTATGGTCATGCCACTGCACTCCAGCTTGGGCAAAAGAGTGAGACTCTGTCTCTTAAAAAAAAGAACAAAAATTCAAAATTTAAAGTGTGAATATGTATTGCTTTTGCACTATTGTAAAGTCAAAAAATTGGAAGTCAAACTAACAACTATATATGATGGTTCCTAAGTTGAGAACCATCATATATAATTGTTTAGTAAAGGATTAACTCAGCAAGTCTGGGTTGTCTACAGCCTGCACAGTCTGAAGAAAGGTTTGGCCCTTGACCTTGGCTCCAGGGAGATAACCTCTAAGTTCTTGGAATATCCAAGGTAAACAAAGAATGCCTTGGTAAACAAAGAATGCCTTTGTTTACCTAGGAATCTCGGGCAATGCCAGATACCCTATGCTAACATGATTTATGGGGACCTTGGACTTGGTATCAATTTGACCTTTTGAGGATCTGGAGACTAAGGTCAGCTCCCTGGAAGATCAGTCCTGCCTATGTGACCAACCTCCTATAAAAACCCTGGACAACAAGGGTTAGGTGAGTTTCCCTGGTTGGTCATGCTCTGTGGGTGTTGACACAACATCATTGCTGGGAGAAAGAAGTGCTGTCCACAGGACTCCATGGGAGAGGACAACTGGAAGCTTGCACTTGGTCTCTCCTGGACTCCCATGTGCCTTTTTCCTTTGGTGATTCTAGTCTTTGTCCTTTCCCTGTAATAAACCATTATCACAGGATAATGATGGCTTTTCTGAATTCTGAGTTCTTCTAGCAAATTATTGAAACTGAGGTGGTTTTGGGGACTACTGAATGCCGATAATCAGTAAAAATGGAAGCACATGGATTGAATCATAATAAGGATAGGAGTCTGAGAACTTCCCTCTAAGTTTTCCTCTTTACTTGAGTTATCTTTGATGATGGAGATGATGAAGACTAATGGCGGTAAGTACTTACTACATGCCAGGTCCTACATCCCCATTCCTATGTCCACAGTCCCATATCCATGTTCCCACATCCATGGTTATGCAACCACGGTCCCATAGCCATGTTCCTACATCCACAGTTCCACATCTACATATCTATGTCCATGGTCCCACAGTTATGTTCCTATATCCACAATCCCACTTCCATGGACGTAGGAACACAGATGTGAGACCGTGGCTGTAGTATGTATAATTCCTATATCCACGGTCCCATATCCATGTTCCTACATCCACGGTCCCACATCTATGTTCCTACGTCCACGGTCCCATATCTATGTTCCTACATCTACAGTCCCATATCCTATGTCCACAGTCCTATATCCATGGTCTCATATCCATGTTCTAATATCCATGGTCCTATATCTGTGGTCCTATATCAATGGTCTTATGTCCATGGTCCAATATATATGGATCATTTCATTTACTCCTCTCAGCATACCAGGAGGTAAATAATATTATGACCCCCATTTTACAGATGAGGAACCTGAGGCAAAGAGTTTAATCCTGTACCCAAAACAACACAGCTAGTATATGGTGGGGTTGGGATTTGAACATAATTTGAAAAAGCACTGGGCAGAATGCTCTCTACAAGCCCTTCCATTTCTGATGTCTAATGGGTAGGTGATCTTAAGGTACACTTTATCTTCGGGGAGGATGGTTGAGGATTCGGAACTTAGAAAAATACTTTCTGCTTATTTCCACTTCTCCCTTGCTTTCTCAGGTGAGTTTTTCCCTGCCAGGTCTACACCTGCCAACTTCTAGATCAATTTCAGGAAGGACTAGGTTCTCGAATAGGAGAAGAAAATGTCCTGTGTCTATTCCATCCCATCCCATCTGACCCCAGCCCAGCCCAATCATCCCGTAATCGTGCATTCAGCACAGCTTTGTGCCTGGGGGACACGGGGACACATCATGACACATCATCTCCCTCCACCTCCAGAGTCAGTGTTCTTGCTGGGCAGCAGAGCCCCAGTGCATGCTGGGGAGTGGGCTGGCAGCATCTAATGCCAAGCCCCAGGTTCCTCCATTCTCTGATTCACGGGCCTTGATGTCTGCCTCTTGGAGTCCAGCCAGCGTCTGTCCACACTAACGAGCTCTTGCAGCCAACAAGAACAATACCTCGGATGTGTGTGGGCCTAAGGCCGTGGCGGTGCACAGAGCCTCCCTTCACTCGCAGTCCTGCCCAGCGGGCAGGTGCTGGGTGCAGGGCTTGGGGGAGCACTGGAGGGGGCAGATTGGATGGTCCTCAGAGTGGCTATTGTCAGCCCCCCACCCGGCAGGGGCTACACAGAGTGCCTCAGTGCCGTGGCGTCCACCTGGCCCCCTTCACAGGCGCTGCGCCTGCACACGGTGGCGCTAGGCCATCTCCCTGGGGTGCGGGAAGGATGTCCTTTTATTCACTCAGCGGCAACTCTGCCAAGGTTGGCTCAGCATGCGTGGGGCTTGTGACACACAGAGAGAGAGAGAGGCAGAGAACTGGAGAAGGAAAGGTGCCAATCTGCCTTTCCTACGAACAATGACTGCAGCTTCATTTACAATATTACTTGCAAAGTTTTAATCATGACAGTCATGGCTACCACTTTTTCAACCCTAAGACATGCTAAGTGTCTTACAGGCACTGTCCCACTGAAACCTCAAAACTGCTCTGTGAGGCCAGGCTCAGTGGCTCAGCCTGTAATCCCAGCATTTTGGGAGGCCGAGGCAAGTAGATTGCTAGAGCCCACGGGTTCAAGACCAGCCTGGGCAACTTGGTGAAAACACGTCTCTACAATAAATCAAAAATTAGCCGGGGATGGTAGTGCGTGCCTGTAGTGTGGTTACTTGGAAGGCTGAGATGGAAGGCTCGCCGGAGCCCAGCAGGTCAACACTGGTATGGCCATGAGTGTGCCACTGCACTCCAGCCTGGGAGACAGAGTGAGACTCCAACTCAAAAAACCCCAAACAAACAAACAAAAAACTGCTCTGTGATGTGGGATTGCTACTTGCTCCACTTTGCAGATGGGGAATTTGAGGCTCTGAGAGGGGAATTTGCTCACCCATGAACACGCAGGGAGAGGCTGGTGGGCCTGGGATTCAAACCCAAGTCTGTTTGATGTATGAACACCTGTCTGATATAAGAACTACTAACACTACCCATTTTGAGTGTTGTTGAAAGCATTCTAAGTACATTACTTAATTTTTACAATGAAAATTCATTCATTTGCTCATTAATTCATTCATCCATACCCTCATGTAGTCCTTCACCAAACACTCACTGAAACCCAGAGGCTGCCAGGCACTTTGCTAAGGAATATGGAAGGAAGGATATGATATGTCAGAAACAGTTTTGTTTTGGGGGACTTGAAGGTGGTGAAGTTAGGTGTGCTAACTCCGGAGTCACTGCTTTTCCCTCCACAAGGCACCCACATCTGTCTGAGGCTGTGGAACCAGGAGCAAGGGGCACCCCCAAAGTCTGTCCTTCCCCTGTGCTTGCACAGTCTGAGTTTTCCACTGGGAGTAAATAAGCAGAGGCAGCCTGCCTCCCACACAAGGACATGTGATAAAAATTCAGGTCTCCTGTGTCCCAAACACAAATCTGGTATTCGGGTGTCCAACAATCAAAGCAAGAAATGTCCTGTAGAGCCCAGAGTCTTTCAGTCTCCAACATATCTTTTCATGTTTTTCATAAACTTTTGTTGAAGGTAACATATACATAGAAAAGTCCACCTTATTGTAAGAGAAACTCGAGGAGCTTCCTAAAACTGGACATGTCGGAATAACTAATGACCAGATCAAGAAGCAAAACATTGCTAGCACATGCTGAACTTTCTGGCCCACTCCCCTCAAGGGTAAATGCTCACTGTTTTGCCTTCTATCTCTGAGGCCTGGTTTTGACTACTCAGGTACTACTCAGAATTCATGCAACATGTTCTCTTTTATATCTGGCTTCTTTCACTCAACATCACATTTTTGAGATTTATCTATGTTCTTGGGTATAGTGATCGTTCACTCCTTGTTTACAGCTGTGTAGTATTCCATTTTATAAAATAAGCATAGTTTATTCATCTTATGACTACACCACTGTGTATCCATTCTCCTGCTGATGGGCATTTGAGTTGCTTTGTAGTTACTTTGGTGTACATGTAAACCCATTTCTGGTAGGCATATTCCCAACAGAATGCTGGTTGCAGAATATGGCACTTTTGTATTTATTAATAGTAGATACTGCCAAAAATTTAGTGCAAATCTGATTTTGATGAAAAAATCTTTCCAGCTACTTTCCTGTGATGCAGACCCACAGAATGTTGGGTCTATTATGTTGTTTCTATAAATACTACTCATAATTACTATTTTTATTGATGTTCCATCATTCCTATCCTTCAAGGACTTTGGGATGAAGGTATGCGCTAAGCACCAAATGAATGGTTTGGATAAAAACTCAAGCCAATGAACATTCGAAGAGGCCAATCAGACATTATTCCAATACAAATTTTCATTTTGCAAGGGTGGATGGCCATGCTTCATTCTTATTTTGGATCATCAGTGGATACCTCATTACATCCCTGAGTGGGGATCGCTTCTCACAGTTCCCTCTTTAACAAAGCATGAAATGAATCCAGGGGGCTGGGCTTACCGGTAATGAGGTTTCAGGACGGCTGCCACATATGGGGGATGTAAAGACAGGTTGGGGTGGGGACGGGGAGTCCAGGCAGAGAGGGAATGAGGAGTGTCCCAGGAGATACTAGGAAGGGCTTTCCTATGGGGGCCCTGCCCTCCAGCCTGACCCAGTCCTTTTGATGAGGAGGATAAAGGAGTGTAAAGATGAAATCGGGCAATTCTGCAATGGTCCAGGATTTGAATCTCTAGGTCTGAATCCACATCCTCTCTGCAGGGTACTGAAGTCATCACCATTCCTATTTTCCAAAATTTCCTCTTACCATTTTGTCACAATGACTTTGCTTGTGCTGTTTCTTCTACCAGGAGTAGTGCTTCTCTCTCTCTCTCTCTCTCTCACACACACACACACACACACACACACACACACAGGCACACACCACAGCCATCAGCACCAATGTCTCTGTTTCTCAACCGTATCTCTGATAATTATGCTACTGCAATTTAAACCTCTTGTTTTCGCTTATTTATTTTATTTTTTTAGAGAGTGATGCAAAAGAATTCTTATTTTAGAGTTGGGGAAATTGAGGCCCAGAGAGGGAAAGTGACTTGTCTAATGTTACCCAGGAAGTAATAAAGATGACAACAACAATGATAACATCTCAATAATAATAACCGAGGCCTTCTTGTATACCATAAACTGGGCTAAACAGTCCACCGTGCATAATCGTATTCAATCTTTCTGTGCCAGGGTCGTATTTTGGGGTTAATTTTATAGATCTGAAAACCGAGGCTCGGGAAAATGAAGTTATCACCATAAAGCTTCTGAAAGCAGGCTTAGCATTGTCGCCGGGACTGTCCAACTCTGGGGCAAGTAACCTTAATCACTTCTTGTATCTTTGGTCCTCAGACTCTTTCTCCAGTGCTGACACTTTTTCTCGTCCCCTTCTGGAATGGCTTCTCTTCCCTCTTTTTCTAGTCCTTTTTTTTGTGCACTAGGCTTGTAACACGAGCATGACATCTCATTGGCTATAGCTGGAATGACACTGGTGGCCGAGATAATGCAATATTGATCTTACCATGGTAGACTCTATTCCTTGTAGCCGAGTGGAAGGGAGATTAATGCCGGGCCCTGGCGGATAGCAAACAACATCTGTAAGGCAGCTTCTGTGACAGGCAGGATAACATGCTTTATTAGCCTCATGACAAGACAATGTTTTACCATAATTTTTGATCAGAGTCTGGGCGATGTTAGCATCAAAATATGTTTGGAAGGCAGTCACACTGCTGTAAGTAGCAAATGAAAAATAAAGTCAAGGCTGGGACTGGTGGGGTAGAGATTGGGGTTAACCTCACATTTCTGAAGGGACACAGAAAATGCAATGAATGCTCAGACCCCCAAAAACGAGGTCAGGGTTCCAACACCGACACTGGAATGGTGTTGGCAACACTCCCTTCTCCCTGTGTTCCAGGTCTATGAATCTGCTGAAGCTCCTGACCCTTTGCTGATCAGTCATGGGTCCTGCTGGTGCAGGCTCTGGGGACCTTCCCCGACCAGTGTTCCTCAAAAGATCTCTTGTAGCAGAACCTCTTAAAATTCAGATTCCTAGGCTTCATTCAGAACTACTGAAGTAGAACTTTAGGGGGTGGAACCAAGGAGTCTGCATTTTTACCAAGTGTTCTAGGTGAGTCACAGGCCCAAAATGACATTTGAGAACCACTACCTTTAGGAGTTCTGGTCATGGAGAAAATGACATCCCTTAGTATACCCGCCCCCCTATGTCACTGCACCAGGGCAATTGCGTTGGACAGCATCATAGTGAATCCTGAGGCATTTTTTTCATGAACAGTACAGTCACATCCACTGACACGTTTGATCCTAGAGTGAAAATTTAGTGAAGAGACCTTATCCTTCTCGTCCTGTAGATAAGGAAACTGAGGCTTGAAGAGATGAAAGGACCACGCCAAGTCAGTAAACAAACCAGCCAACATTTATTCCCAAATGCTCCTTCAAACACATCTTCCTTTCTAGAATTATCCCTACGCCAATGGTTTTCAACTAGGGGTGACATTTGGCAGTGCCTGGAGACAGTTTTCAACTGGGGTGAGAGTACCCCTGACATTTCGTGGGCAGAGGCCAAGGACACTGCTCAACACCTTACGATGCACAGGACAGGCACCATCTCACACCCAAGACCTGACCAGCCCAAATGGCAGCGGTGCTGTGGTGAAGAAACACTGGCCTATATGAACTCTGCGCCATTCCATCCTATTTTATTCTAAGTTTATTGGGATGCTTTGGAGAGATTTTAGCATATCTGGGGGTCATATGATTGGATTCAGGTGCTGGACCCCCTTGGCTCCTGAGAGGATGTACTGAACTGAAGAGAGAGTCAAACTGGGAGACCAGCCTAGGAAGTCAATTTATTATTTTTATTTTGTTTTTTATAGCAACAAAGTCTTTCTATGTTGCCCAGGCTGGTCTCGAACTCCTGGGCTCAAGTGATTCTCCCATCTCAGCCTCCTAAAGTGCTGGGATTACAGGCGTGAGCCACTGTGTCCAGACAGGAAGCTAACTGAGTACTTGCATGACCTTGGCCATGCTGCCCTTCCTTGCCAAGCCTCAGTTTCCTCTTTGGTAAAACCAGAAAGGAGGGGTAGGCTAAGTGAGACTCTTCTTATCACTTTAAAGTGTTTTATGATCTAATTTGATCTAATTTTGTGTTCATACTGGGTGACCTCCTTTGGAAGGCGAGACAAGATCGGAGAGGCTGGCCCTTGTGGAAGACAAAGTCATTGTGCATTTTGGTCAATCCATCTTCCCGTCTCATCAGCCAGATTTGTTCCACGTTAAAAAGGAACTCCCGGGGCAGAGAATGCTTTGGAAGGAAATTGGATTGAAATTTAATTGATGGCCTGGGCGATTTGCCACAGTCATTAAATTACCCTGAAAAGCCAGCCCATTGTTCTATACAGAAGCAACATGGTTTTGTTTGGACAAATGCCACGTGTGTGGATTCAGTTTCTTCCCCACTGCTCCCACTGTGAGTAGAAACCTCTCTTTGATGCCAAGGGCCAGATGCAGTCAGCCCCCTGCTGGCCTTTGGCACGTCCTGGCCGGAGGGTCTTGAATTCAACAAACTCTCCGGCTCTAACTCCTGCCTCTTCTTTCCAGCTTCCTTCCCTGCTGTCCTGGTGAACCTCTCATCTGACTTTCAGTCCTTAAACCTCCTCCATGGATCTCCATCATCTATGCCAGTCATTCCAAACTCACTATTCTGTGGACTATTGAGAAATATGCCACAAAAGTAAGTTTGAAGATGCTTTTTCCTCCTCTTGGACAACTGAAATGCCTGCCTTCCTGGTAAAGGCTCTGATAAGTTCTGCAACAAAAGGAAAATGTGTTCAACTTGGTTGGAACCATGTTTTCCAAATAATTTGCACGCGAATTCCCCTCTCGCTCCTCCCTCTATCTGCATCTCACTTATCTATACCTTGCAAAATAGCATTTCACAGAATTCCAGTTTGGGAAGTATTGACCTATAAATGGAAACACAAAATCTTTAGTCTGGCATTCAAAACTCTCCATGGAAAGATCCTTGATTATATCACCAGCCTCATGTCTTACCTTCCAGCATTCACTTTACAGCTACAGCAAATTCCTTGATATTTTCCAAAACTTATATTTTAGAAGGGCAGGCAGGGAAGTCTGGTGGTTACGGTCAAGCCTGGGGTGCCAGAATGACTATAGCCACTGAATCACATTACTGTCACTTCCTAGTGGTGTGAGCTTAGAGTCAAGTTCCAAGGCCTCAGTCTCCCTGCCTGTGAAATGGGTATGAGAGCACCATCTTGCAAGGTAGTCATGAGAAATAAACAAATAACACACATAAAGAGGCTAGCATATAGTAAACACTCAATAAATGTTGGCTCTTGATTTCATTACATTATTATGACTAATTCCTCTGCTATCAGTATCTACCTTCTCATTGGTCACCTGGTGAACATCTACTCATCTCAGCTGTGACATCATCTCTAGAGTCTTCTTCACATCACTTTGGAAGAGTTAGACACTCCTTCTCCCATGCTCCAGCAGCACCATGCATTCATTCATTCATTCACACATTCATAGCTTTATTCATTTAATTTTGATTGAGTCCCTACTCTGTGCCTGTCATTCTGTAGGCACTGGGGACACTGGAAACAGGACTGGCCTGGTCTCTGACCTAGAAGGAGAGCCAGTCTTCAATACAGAATGATGCAGATAGGATGAGAGATTTGGGAACACTCACTGGGGCCCTCCTAGTATGTCGCCTGTTTTTCATACAACACAAATGCTTTTATTTTATTTTTCTGAATCAGGGTCTTACTGTGTCACCCAGGCTGGAGTGCAGGGGCATGGTCATGGCTCAGAACAACCTGCACCTCTTGGGCTCAGGTGATCCTTCTGCCTCAGTCTCCTGAGTAGCTGGGACTATAGGTGTGTACCATCACACCTGGCTCATTTTATTTTATTTTTGTAGAGATGAGGTCTTGCTATGTTGCTCAGGTTGGTCTTGAAGTCCTAGGTTCAAGCAATCCTCCTGCCTCAGCCTCCCAAACTGCTGGGATTACAGGCATGAGTCACCATGCCCTGCCTACAAATGCTTTATCTGACAGTCACAGAGCATCTCCTTGGGCCAGATGGATGACCCTGACATCTAGGACCCCAGCACCAAGGTCAGCACAGCCTCCCAGCCTCTTGCTCTAACTCCAACAGGGTGAGCATGTCACCCTTGGACTCGGGGCCTTTCACATTGCAGATAATGGAGTGGCTTGTGTGGTCCATAAGTTCCACATGCACCTGCATCACTGTCTCTGTGAACCAGTCCTACCAACCACCTCTGGGACCCTGGCCAGCTTGGTAGGCTGCACAGGGCTCACGTCCACGATGGCAGTGTGGTAACATTCGGGTGAAGAGCCTAGTCTGTTGCATTTTAATGACTTATTTTCAGGCACATCTTCTCTCCAGACTGGGAGCTCCTCTAGGGAGCTGGAGTGAGTGCCTGACCCATAGAAGATGCATCTGGAATGTTTACTGAATAGGGAGAGAGCCTGGGAGCAGCAGAGACTGTGGACAGCCCTGATCTCCCTGGGCCCCTTGACCAAACATACCAAACTGCTGCTGAAACATCAAAGGCAGCAGCCGTAAACTCCAGTCTTCAAGGAGGAGAAGAGAGAATGACCTGGTTCATTCTATTTGAAGAACTCAGAGTTCCCAGCACCCTGGGTGCCTCTCAGAGTTCCATTTTTATTTCTTACAGAAAAATAATAAACCAGGTTAGCTCTAAAGGAGATGGATGGGACGCAGGCAGGCTCACGGGCCGTCTGCAGCTCTCCGAGGTGCTTCCTTGGCGGTTCCAGCGAGCGGGAGAGAGAAAAGACACGATTCTTCAAATAGCGTTTCTCTTTTTGGGGAATATGTAATCGTCTCAATTAAAACACAGACCAGAATATTTAATGGCACGGAAATTGATTTTGATGCTATTTAAATAATTTCCCCCTGGAGGAGACGGGTATTACTTGGCCTAATTTGGTGGAAGCATTCATTTCCTTCCCAGCTCAGAACTTGCATGCGGGAGGTTCTGTTTGCACAAGCAGATCTGAATTCCTATCAGGCTTAGAGGACTTTTCCAGGTTATTGGGAGAGGCCAGAGACCTCAGGCAACTCAGGTCAACAAGAGAGGTGCACAGGATGGTTTACAGAAACTTGCAGGTCAGGAGCAATGGCTCACACCTGTCATCCCAGCACTTTGGGAGGCTGAAGCAGAAGGATTGCTTGAGGCCAGGAGTTTGAGACCTGCCTGGACAATATAGCAAGACCCAGTCTCTACAAAACAAAACAGAACAAAACCAGGCATGGGGGTGCATGGCTGTAGTCCTAGCTACTCAGAAGGCTGAGGGGGAAGGATCACCTGAGCCCAGGAATTTGAGGCCATGGTGAACTATGATCATGCATGGCGCTGTACTCCAGCCTGAGTGACAGAGTGAGACCCTGACTCAAAAAAAAAAAAAGACAAAGAAAAGAAAAGAAAAGTAAAGAAAACTTGCCAGAGCTTCCAGGGGGCGGAGTTAGGAGCCCTGCTACACTGTCCATGGTGTCATAGGAGTGGGGCTAAGAGGAGGTGGGGTCAGTGACAGGTGGTCCTGCCTGCAAGTTCCCTCCACCCCTAAAGTGCATCTAGTGCAACAGGCATGCACCATGGTCTGTAGGATATCTCTGCAAGTCTGGTTATGTCACCTCCGGCCCTGTGTTCCAAACCTCTTATTGCTTTTGAGATGGTGTCTAAACCCTTCACTATGGACAGCTCAGGTGATCTTTGGCCATCTCTCAGATCAAGGATTTTATCACAAAATGTGCTAGTAACACAAAGGATAAACTTAGGATCGTTCCAATTCTAGATCCTTGGCAGACTCTGAGGCTGCATTTGCCAGGCAAGCACTGCAAGGGAAGGGCTGTCTCTCAGGTGCTTTCCTTGTGAGAGGAGCCAAGGATGGGAGGGAACCAGCCTGCCCTAGCTGATCACCAGACCCTTGCTTGCCACCTGCAGCAGCTCCATGGAAAGTCCCAACTTCACATCCCAGTCACCGCCCCTTCCTTCCTTTTGACAATGGAGACTCTGTGGGTTTGAAGCAGGAGCAGGCTAACTGAAGCCCATGGGCCAAACCTGGCCTTCTTCCTGCTTCTGTAAATGAGGATGTATTGGCACACTGCCATATGGTGTCCTTTATGTGCTGGTCATGGCTGCTTTCCTGCTGCAACTGCAGGGTGGAATGGCCTAAAATATTTACTCTCTGACCCTTTAGAGAAAAGGTTTACCAATCCTGAGTAGAAGGATGAACATATGAAATGACTATTTTAGTAGGCAAAATGGGGAGGGGGGAGGTCAAATGTTGATAATTTTATGGGCTTCAATCCAATGCCTCATCCTGGTATGAAATCCTGGAAGACATATAGCTTGTTTCAACCAACTTCTTCATTTGCATTTGTGTAGTAAACAGAACTGAAGCTCAGAGAGGTTAAGTGATTCGCCCAAGGTCACACAGCTGAAGAGTGACATGATCAGGACTCAAGTCGAGGCCCAAGTTTGAGTTAACAGCTCTACTGCTATCTGTGCCTCCTGACAGTGATCCCAGACAAAGCCTAATCTCTGTTATCAACCTCGGAGCCCTCACAGTTGCCAGATATTAACATCCTTCCTTGCAGTGTTTGCCCCAGGAAATGCAGCCTCCAAGGCTGCCAAGGATCTATAATAGAAATGATCCTTTGTGTTATTAGCACTAAATTGATGTGAGAGATGGCCGAAGATCACCTTAGCTGTCCATGTTGAAGGGTTTAGACGCCATTTCAAAAGGAATAGTAGGTTTGGAACACAGGGCCAGAGGTGTCATAACCAGATTTGCAAAGATCACGTGACTTTCTGGCTGGCGCTTGGAGAGGGGTTAAGGCGAAGATCAAAAAGACCAGTCCAGGTGAGCAAGAATGTGGAGAGACTAGCACTGGAGCCCAAAGGCGATTTAGGATAGATCTGTGTAGAGTTAAGAGGGCTTGGGATTGAATTGGATGTGGGGAGGGAAGTGTACTGAGAGAGGAGAAGGATCAAGGATGATGCCCAGGCGTCTGTCTGAGCAGCCAGGTGGAGAGTGGAGACTTTCTTGAGATGGGAAGTGCTGAGGAAGGACCATTCTGGGGGAAGATCAGATTTTTTCTATAGGTCACTGCAGAAAGGGGAAACTATGTCAGATGGTGATTGGTTACATGAGATAGTGCTTGTGCGGGGCTTATCATATAGTCTGTGCCCCTTACATGCACGGTTTAAGAAGATGAAAGTATATCAACCGAGGCATTAGAGCAGGATGGAGAGAACGTGGTTCTGGAGAGACATGGACTTAAATCCAGCGACTGCCACTTATGCACTAAGTGACCTCAGATGCCTTATTGTACTTTTCTGAGTCTTGACTTCTTACCAATGACATGGAGATGTGGATGGAGAGGCATTGTGCTAAGTAATTGACTTGTATTTCTCCATTAACCCTCGCATGCACCCTAACAGGTAGGGGTACTCCAGCCAGCCTTGATTTACAGAAGACAAGGAAGTTCAGAGAGGTAAACACACTTGCCCCCCCATTATACCGCTAAGTAGTGGAACCAGATCTGGAACTCAGGACTGTGGGTTCTGCAGTGATTATGGTATCCAGGTAATAACACCTGCCTGCTGGGTGATTGTGGGGATGAGTTCAAGGGAAGGGGTAAAGCGGTGTTTGGCATTCAGTAGACCATGGGCAGCATGGAAGTACTGTATGATACCAAGAGTCCTTTCCACAGATGTCTAGGGGAGAACCAGAGCTGGGTGTCTGGGGAGACTTCCTGGAGGAGATGGCATTAAATATGAAACCGAACAGTCATCAATCTAGCAGGGCAAGACTATGGGAAGAAGGGAAAATGGATGTGGCAGCTCAAAATATGAGCTTAGTCATTTTGTGAATTGAAAAGAAACCACTGTTCTCTCTTGTGCGTGAACCATTCCCTCTTCTTTGTGGTTTGCTTTGAGATTCTAGTAACCTTATGTTGGTCTTTCTTTAGGAACTCAACTTCCTTGTGATACATAATTTGGGCTTTACACCTTGGTCTTTCAGCAGCTCTCCCCATCAACTTGTGTACATGTTGGTCCTCCTTGTCTCCACTGGCTAGTCTTTCTTACCTGGATTTCAGGTTCTCTGTTAAACCCCACCTCCGCAGCTTTCTAGAGCGGTTCATTCCCCCATCACATGCTCCCTGAGCTCCTTGTGCAGGAAAGAAGCCCGAGAATGAGAATGGTATCTGTGTTGACAAAACTAGTACCAGCAGCCATAATATGGGCACATGGAAGAGCCTAGATAAACAGTTGAATGAATGAATGAGTTTGTGTGTTGTATCCTGGTTCTTCACTACCTCTGGATTAATATCTTTCCCTCCCCTCCCCTGGGGATCTCTGAAGGTTGACATGAAGAGATGTATGGTTGAATCTCACACCTAAAACCACACATGTTCTTCTCCTCCCAAGAAGCATTGTGGAGTTAAAAATAATATACCCCTGGCTACCAGATTATTATTCCCGGGAGTTTTCTTTTGCCTGATGCAACTTACTTGCTATCCTGGAAAAGGCTTGACAAGGCTTTCAAGACCCTCCAGAGTTGGGTCAAGCAAACTTTGCAACCTAATTTCCCTCCGATTCCCAATCATGTGTGCTCACTCTTCTTCATCCCCGAGACGCTCACTTGACTGAAGTCCACTGGTCCCCTCTGTTGTCTCCTCCTTAAAGTCACTCTCAATCACCCAAGGCCAATCCGACTTCTCTGAAATGCCCATACCCATTTTGTCTAAGCCATTCTTTTAATCATTTTATCTTTATATTGTCTGTGTTTGCTCACCTTCCCAACTGTATTTTTAAAGGGAGAGACCTCATCTTGGCCAACTTTATATTGTTACAAAACCTATAACTTATGATTAGTAGGAACACACTGCTTGTCTCCTATGTGTAACAATCTTGTCTCCAGTCACTCCTTGTGCAATGTCTCTCATCTTGAATAGACTGTAAGTTTCATAAGGGAAGGTACCAAGATTATTTTCTGTACCCCCTGCTTCCTGATTCCTTGCAGTTTGATAAGTGCTCAATAGATGTTTGTTGAATGCGTGCTCAAACTGATGCTTGTTCTTTTTGGATTGTATATACTTTATTTCTCCATTAGATCTACGATGAACTTAAGCATGAAAAATCAGGATATGGGGTGGTGGTGGTGGTGTAATAATTTCCCCACTCAAATTCCCAGAGTGAAAATGATTTTGTAGTTGTTGGGAACAATCAAATGTTCATAAAATTAGATACCTACATTGTCACATGTAAGTCATGGCTCAGACTTTTTCTTCAATAGCATATAAACCACAAACTTTTCATCAAAAAAGTGAGGGAAACTATGATCCCTGGGGGCAAGAGAGATGATCCCAGATTAGAAGGTACCACCAGCATCCTGAAGCACAACAGTATTTCAGCACCACGGACAACAACAACACACACAGCTGCCTACCTTTAAACACTCCGCTCTTCCTGTGCTAGATAGCGACCTAAAGAGATCATGCCCGCAAGGGCTCCTACATCTGTGTGAAGACACCTCAGGGCATCCCTTCAAGTCCAGTCTCCTCTCTGCCCTCCTGGCCCTCTTATTCTACAACGCTCTCTCCTGCTGTCTTATTATTTGTATTCAGTATTTGCCTCATTTGCCTCTTCCCGATCCCTCTGGATCTGAGCTTTCGCTCTGTCTTGATAGGCTAAGTTAAGAAGGAAAGCTGGTTAGAGCAGAGTAGTCTTCCTGCTGCAATTACTTGGGTTCCTCACCTTTACCTGCTCCCCAGATTGCCCTTCAAGGCAAACTCTATTTTGAAGTCATGACTATAGACATAGGATATTTGCCCCAATTCTTTCCAAGATTGTCAGTGATAGAGACAGATATCAACAATGAATGCCCTACCTTCCTGGATGCCAGTCATTGCATCCTCACCTTCTCATCCCAGCCTTGCCCCAAAACTCTTTCATTCCTCTCATTTGGGGTGAAAAATAATTTCCCTCTCATTTCAGTTATTGGCTCAAGCCAGAAATCGGAAAATCTCCCATTTCTGCTCTCTCTTTATCCAGTCAATCACAAAGTTTTGTTTATTCTTCTAACATTATCATTTCTGTTCCCCCTGACCCCCACACCCAGGCCATGCCCACTGGCCCAAGATCATCTCTTGTCTAGATGATTACATCAGCCTCCTCACTGGTTGTCCTGACTCCAAGCTCTCCCTCCAAAAGATCCTCCTTCCATGGCAATTTTTCTAAAATTCAAGTATGACCATATTACCTTCCTGCTTAAAATCCTTCAGACATGCGCCCCAGAATCAAACACTGTGTATAAGGCCCTTCAAATTGCGCCCAGGCCCACATTGATAGCTTGAAATCCCCCACTCTCCTTCTTACCCTAGACCATTTATAATTCAAGTATTCAATTACATAGACTTACATATGATTTTCTACATTGATCTAGTGTACAGCATAGTAGCTAGAAATATAGGTCCAACAGTCAGACTGCTTGGATCCAGTTCTGCAATTTTCTGACTGTATAATGTCCTTGTACCCAAGTTCCTTCATTCAAACACAGAAAAAATATAGTAGTGCCTACCACAGAATGTTGTTGTAGTGTAAATGAGATAATTCACATAAAGGTCTTAACATGGTGCCATTTTCATTATCATCAAATGTGCACTTGCCTTCTTTTCTGCATCTGGCTAACTGCTAACTCCCCTTCAAGTCTCAAGTCAGGCATCACCTCCTCCAGGAAGCTCTTTTGGATTCTTGAGCTGAGTGAATGATTCCCTGCTTGCTTCTCACACTATCCTGTAACCACGCCATGTGAGTATGGGCTGTGTCTTTCCTTTCTCCATCCTCAGTGCCTGTCACAGGATGTTACACTCAGGTGGCACCTGTTGAATGAGTAGATCTGTAAGAAACTTGCTCTTCTATGAGCCAGTGTGTACTTCAGAGGTAGAAGCTGTGCCTTGTCTTCTGGGCCACCCTCCGTAGCTCTCCACCCAGATCAGGGCAGAGTGGATGCTCACAAAAGCCTGTTTAGTTTGAATGAATTGGCCATCTTGATGGAGGAAGTCCTCTCATGGCCATCTTGATGGAGGAAGAGGGCAGGCAGACAAAGCGGAGGAGCAGGCAGACAAAGCGGAGCTAGAGTTGGCATAAGCCATCTATTCTCCTAAAGAACTAAAGCTAATCTTTCACGAGCAGTCTGGTCGGATTCTTGTTTCTAATACAGATGCTATCAGGGTCTCAGATGTGATAAACTCCCCGGAGTTTCCGCAAGACTCTGAATGCTGCTGGAGTTAAATGCTTGTTCTCCTCTGAGCGCTGGCAACTCCCTCCAGATCAGTGAGCAGCAAATACCCAGCTGTGGGAAAGGCCTGATTCTCCTTGCAGGCTAAAGTAACCAAGACAGGACAGTCTCTGCAGCACCTGTGCCCTCTCCTGTGCACATCGCCTCAGTCCTCAGATCTCAGCACAAATGCCACCTCCTTAGAGAAGCCTTCTACTAAGAAGGCCTTATAATGTTACTGATGTCCTTGTTTACTGTGAGCTCCCTGAGGACAGGAATCATTTGTCAGGACTGCCATCATATCCCTCTTGTCAACACAGTGCTTGCATATAGTAAATCTTTAATAAATATTTATGGAACAAATTAATAGACAGGAATTAGGAGTGCTGTGAGACCCTAGGACATAATTTCCTTTCTCTGGCTTGTTCCCTCTCCTGTAAGATGAGGGAATTGAATAGGCTTTGTAGGTTCCTTCTAGGTCCATCGTCTATGAACATATACAAATGAAATCAGGAAGAAAGCATTTTGCACTGGGTGCTTCTTTTCTAAGACTGGCGGTGTGCTAAGTGCAGCCCCCTAGATCAGGGTTCCTCAGCCTAGGCACTAACTGAGGTTTGAGCTGGAGACTTCTTTGTGGTGGGGAGATGTCCTGTGCATTGCAGGATGTGTAATGGCTGTTTGGATCTCTACCCACTAGTTGCCAGCAGTAACCCCACCTTTCCCCAGTGCGACATTGCCCTTGGATGTCCCTTGGAGAGCAAAATTGCTCCCACTCCTGTTGAGAACCCCCAGCTAGACCATGGTGGCTCTGATAATAGTGCTGAGGAGTCTGAACTTTGTTCTTCTTTGAATCTGGCTGAAAACTTCTCTGCTGCAACTCGAGCATACTTCCCCTTGGAGTCTCAGCAGATGACAAACTTCCTCCATGGCGGTGGGTGTCAGACTTGAGTGAACATCAGAATCCCCTGGGAAGGCTTGTGATAAACACAGACTGTTAGGCCCCGCCCCCAGGGCTTCTGATTCCATAGGTCTGGAGAGAGGCCTGAGATTTTGTATTGTGAACAAGGTCCAGGAGATGCTGATGCTGCTGGTGCATGAACCAGACTATGAAGCTAGTGCCTCATGGCTGTGGTTCCCAGCTCTGGCAGTACATGAGAGGCACCCCTGTGCCTGGGCCACACCCCAGCCCACTATATTAGCTTCTTGGCAAGGAGGCAGTCATGTCTCTTAAAGCTCTCCATGTGACTCCAACATTGCAGACAAAGCTGAGAACCTCTATCCTACGGCACAGAGCAAGCCATGAACATCTCTTTTGCATTTTCTACATTCTGTTTATTCAAAGAGTCCTTCCACCACTGGGGCCATGGGGAAGTGCTGCAAGGAAGGAAACCTGCTTTTCATTCCTGTGCCGGTTTCCTCTTCACTTGCTGGCCTCTTATCCGCTTCCTTTGTTCATTTGTGAGCTTATCTCCTTGTCCACATGTCCTTTGTTAGCTTCTTCTTCCGTGCACACCTCCCTTTCATCCCTGAATGCCCACTCGCTTATCTGCTTCTCCTTTCTCACCTAGTCCTCATTCATTTCCTCATTTCTCCACCAATTTTCTCTCCCCCATTTTTATCTTTGCTCATTTATTGTCCTGTTTCCTTTTGCGAGCAGACGAGCAGGAGAAGGATGACTAAGACAACAGGGCTTTCACATGGCGCTCTCTTCCCCCACCGCCAGTCTGCCTTTGAACTTCGACTTACCTTCACTCCCGTGGTCTCCCACACAGCTCAACCCCTGGCCCCATGTGCTCTTATAACACTACAGATCTACAGGTTTAAGTCTACAAAGACTTTTAAATGAAGCGATTGCTGTTTGTCCGCCCACATGACTGTGTGCTAGGAAGGCAGGTGCCCTGTGTACTTTGCTCTCACTGGATTCCTGGTGACTAGGACGGTGCCTGCCCTGAGCAGGTGCTTAATGTTGTGAGGGTTCACAGTCATCTGCTGCAGGTCACCCTCCCTGCTTCCGGGGATGCTGTTGCTGTACTGGGGGAAGTGGAGATGACAGTCTCAGGACTCTTTCCCCAGCAAGGTTGGGCTGAGGCGGGTTTTGAGGTTTTCTAGTAGAGGTAGAGACAGGCCTAAGTCCCAGTATCTTGGCAAAGGTTATCTTCAGTGGTCATAAGTGATTTTTCAGGCTAGCATCAAGTGCTGGCATTTTTACCCAGGCTCAAAAAACCCACAGAAAGTCCCCCCCTACTGGGGGATAGAGGTTTGTGTTAGCCATCTTCTTAGTTTGGAGCACCACTCAGACTTTGAAATCTCATGTTGCCTGACATTTACACAACAGAGGGGATTCTCCTTCTCTATCAAGGTCTCCCTAAGTGGGAAAGCAGTGAGGGACGAGCCTGGACCTCCTCAAAGCACTAAGCAAACAGGTTCCTGAGTGGAGCAAAGGGCAAATTGCAAATGCAGGGGCTTAGGTCTTGGATGGGTAAGTCTTAAGATGCCTTCCCATCCCTGGACTAGAGGAAACAGACAGTGGAGGCTTTGAGCTGATGGTTTCACGTGTAGGTACTCATCTCCCAGTTCATCCTGTTGTATATATCAAATAGCCACCACTTTCTGTATGCCAGTTATACTTCAGTCAAGTGGTATTCTCTAGAACTGGTCTGCACAGGGTGGCTCCATCCAAGACCTCTTTAACCAAGAGAAGTTAACCATGGAAACGGGAAACACTGGCTTCCTCACCAGCAATGAGCTAGGACCAAGTAATGGAATTTCGAGGGCAGGACACAGCCTTCAGATTCATGTCTGTAGACACCCACCCATTGATAAAGAGAGCTGTGTAGGATGTCCCCCTGCTTGGTAGCTGTTCAGTATCTTAGTTGGCTGGGGTTGTATTCTATGACCCCTGACACTCACCCACCTTTCTGATGCTCCTCAGGCAGTACAGACGCTCAATTCTTCTGACCTTACTGCTATCTGGGAGGAAGAATTAATGGGATGCTGCCTCTTTGTCGGATTACCATGTGTGCTCAGCACACTGTTGGGTGTTTTACATGTGTTAATTTTATTTGACATTCCTCCTTCCCTCCCACTCCCTTTCCCTTTTCTACCCTACTTTCCCCTCCTTCCCCCCCCACCCCCCAATGCCAGCAGCAGCTAGGGCATCTTTGTGCATACAAATTTTGCTACCATTGGATCCAACTTCAAGCTGAAATTCTCTGGAATGAAATCCTTTGGTCAAAGGGCATGAAGATTTCCACGGCTCTAGCTGAACGGAATTGCCATATTGCTTTCCTAAGGGGTCTTTCAAATTACAAAGCACCTGAGCTTACTAGTGTTACAATAACCTTGCCAGCACCAAGTGTTATTGGTTTAAGCATTCTAAGCTAATTTAGTTGATGTAATATGGTCCCTCAAGGGTACTTCCAGGTGCATTTGCTTGACCTTTATGAAGGATAAACACTTCCCATGAGTCTTCCACTTGTGTTTCATCCTTGGTGAATTATTTAATTATGCATGCTGTCTACTTGTGTTCTGTGGTCCGGATGTTTCAAATTAAAACTTTGAATGAATTATATTATAAATGTGTGTTTATAAAATATGTTTTTTCCATTATTACCCATCCCAGAGCTCTTTAAAATAATTTTTCCATGAAAATTTAAAACTGCAGATATACTATGTATCTACTTGTGTACTATATCTAGTTCTGTGCTTTATACATACACAGGAACCCAATAATCATTTTTGCCCCCCGGGGGGGCAATATTGCCCTCATTGAGAATGCAGGTAATACACTAAATTCAATGAAATAATTCAACTAAGTAATAAGGAGCTGAATAAAGAACTAAATAATAATTGAGCTGAATAAATAAACCAAATTCAACAAGTACTTTCTGGGCATCTATTAAGTGCAAGCCATTGTGGATTCAAAAATGAACAAGTCAGGGGTCTTGCTATCACTTCTTCTCTGAATGCAACTAGAAGAGGAAGTTGAGAATGCACATTGCAGGTTTGAGATAGGAGGGACAGCCTGAAGAAGGATCTGGGACAGTCAAAACAGCCAGCCAAACAGCAGCAGCAGCAACAACAAAGGATATGGGAGGTGGGTGAGCAGATGTATTTTACACAAGAACAGAAAGCTGGAGCCAAAGACTATGCTGGTGATGCCTGGTGGTCAAAGAGGGGCCTGGGAGCGGAAAGACCTGGTTCAGAGCCAGACATGCCATTCACTTGCACTCTGACTCTGAGTCAGTCAATCATTTTGGATTTCAAGTCTGGAAAATGGGGGAGATTAAAAATACCCACCCCTCTAGTTAGGTGTGAGGATTGAATGACCTATTTCTTCCCAAACTCTTAGCACAGTGACTGGCCGAGAGATAGGGCTGAAAGAGTGTTTGCTATCATTATTCACATTATTTTTGATTGCTTTCAAGAAAGTTGTCTGCAGGCTGTCAGATATTTGGGGTGAGGGATGATTCTGCTAAAAGGTTTTTCAAAGGTCTTGGGTAAAGTGTGGATGGATAACCAAAAATAAGTACATAAATCACTGAAAAACTAAATTACTTCATTTCTAGGATTTTTTTCCCCCTCCTCAGCCCTTTCCTTTTTTTATTTTCTAGCCCAGCTTCTTAAACTTGGAACGTGTACACGAGACACCTGGGAATCTTGTTAAAAATGTAGATTCTGACTCAGTAGGTCTGGGATGGGTCCAAGATTCTGCATTTCTAACTAGCTTCCAGGTGCTGCTGATCATGGACCAGCCTTGGAGTTATGCTGCTCTAGTGGCTGGAGGGTGGTCTTAGGACTCTAAAGGCATCAGGAAGGTGAATCTACTGCCAGGGGGATGAGTGTTCCCGAGTGGCCCCACACAGGCCATTCCTGAGTGTATGTTGGGAGACAGGTGTCCACTCTGGCTCAGGAGCTCTGAGTTTGCTTGGCCCTAGGGTGAAGTATTTTCACTCCACAAACATCAGTAAGCAGCCCCTGTAATGACAGCCCCTCTTAGCTACAACCCTGAGCTAACCAAGATGGGATTTGAACGCAGAGCTGACTTTGAGCCTCTCCCTACTTCCCCAAATATACATACCCACAAAGCCTGACTCAATGGCTGCCCTCCAATCTTCCTGGGCCTGAAGTAGCTTCTGATTCAACATTCACAAATCAATTATTTCCTCTAAGAATTGGAACAAGACAAGGATGCCCACTCTTAGAACATTTATTCAATATAGTGCTGGAAATCCTAGACAGAGCAATTAGGCAAGAGAAGGAAATAAAGAGCATCCAAATTGAAAAGGAGGAAGTCAAATTGTCCCTGTTTGCAAATGACATGATCTTATGTATTGAAAACCCCAAAGCTCCATCAAAAAACTCTTAGAGCTGATCAACAAATTCAGTAAAGTTTCAGAATTCAAAATCAGCATACAAAAATCAGTAGCATTTCTGTATACTAACAATGAACTAGCTGAAAAAAGAAATCAAGAGAGCAATTCCATTTACAATAGCTGCAAATATATATAACTAAGAAATGAATTTAACCAAGGAGGAGAAAGATCTCTACAAGGAAAACTATACAACACTGATGAAAGATATTCCATATTTATGAATTGGAAGAATTCATATTGTGAAAATGACCATACTAACAAAATGATCTACAGATTCAATGCAACCTCTATAAAATACTAATGACATTCTTCAAAGAAATAGGAAAAAAATTCTAAAATTTGTACGGAACCACAAAAAACCTTAAGTAGCCAAAGCAATCCCGAGCAAAAAGAACAATGCTAAAGGCATCACACTACTTGACTTCAAAATATACTATAAAGCTATAGTACTCAAATCAGCATGGTGCTGGCATAAAAACAGATACATAGACCAATGGGACAGAATGGCAAATCCAGAAATAAACCTGCATATTTACATTCAACTGATTTTCAACAAAAGCGTCAAAAACATTCTTTGGGAAAAGGACAGTCACTTCAATAAATGATGCTGAGAAAACTGGATATTCATATGCAAAAGAATGAAAGTGGACCCCATCTCTCACCATATAGAAAAATGAACTCAAAATGGATTAAACACTTAAATGTAAGACATTTGCCAGAAAAGACTATAGGGAAAATGCCTCAGGACATTGGTCTGGGCAAAGATTTTTTGAGAAAGACTGCAAAAGCATAGGTAACAAAAGCAAAAATAGAGCAATGAATTATATCAAAATAAAAGTTTCTACACAGCAAAGGAAACAATCAGCAGAGCGGAGAGACAACCTGCAGAATGGGAGAAAATATTTATAAGCTATTCATCCAACAGGGGATTAACACCCAAAATAGACAAGGAACTCAAACAACTCAACAGCAACAAAATAAGTAATCTGATTAAGACATGGGCAAATGAGCTGAATGGACATTTCTCAAAAGAAGACATACAAATGGCTATCGGGCATATGAAAATATGCTCAACATCACTAGACATTAGGAAAATGCAAATGAAAACCAAACTACCATTAAATCCAGCAACCCCATGGCTGGGTAGATATCTTGATATGGATTGGATTGCTGTCCCCTTCAAATCTCATGTTGAAATGTGATCTTCAGTGTTGGAGGTGGGGCCTAGAGGGAGGCGATTGGATCATAGGGGGTGGATCCCTCACGAATGGCTTCGTGCCCCTCTCAAAGTAATGAAAGAGTTCTCTATTAGTTCACAATCATTAAAACACAATTGTTCACAATGTAAACTAATTGTTTAAAACAGCCTGTCACCACCTCATCTCTCTCGTGTTCCTGCTCTCGCTATGTGACATGTCTGCTCTCTCTCTCTGCCTTTCACCACAACTGTAAGCTCCTGAGGCCTCAGCAAAAGCCCAGTAGATGCCTGTGCCATGCTGAACCATGAGCCAAAATAAACTGTTTTCCTTACAAATTACCCAGCCTCAGGTATCTCTTTATAGCCATGCAAAATGGACTAATACATATTTAAAAGAAAGGAAATCAGTATGTAGAAGAGATATCTGCATTCTCATATTTACTGCAGTGCTATTCACAACAGCAAAGAGATGGAATCAACCTAAGTATCCATCAGCAGTTGAATGCATAAAGAAAATGTTGTATGCATACATAATGAAATACTATTCAGCCATAAAAAAAAGAATGAAATCCTGGCATTTGAGGCAACATGGATGAGCCTGGAGGACATTATGCTAAGTGAAATAAGCCAAGCATGAGAAGATAAATACCACAGAAGCTAAAAAAAAGTGGATCTCATAGAAGTAGAGAGTGACATAGTGGTCACTAGAGGCTGGGAAGGGTAATCAGGAAGGGAGTCATGAGAGATTGGTTAATGGACACAAAAGACAGCTGACTAGGAGGAACAAGTTCTAACAATTTATAGCCCGATTGGGTGACTGGGAGGACCCAAATAAAACCAGAATTCATTTATAAAAATTGTAAATTCATTCTTATGTGTTTAAACTTCAGTAACCTTCAAAGTACTCTCTGCTTCATGAACTACACTTATCCTGATGCTTTTTCCACTGCTCAAAACAGTTTTTGAACTCATCCATTTTGATGCCTTTTAGTGCTTCTGCCGTTTTTTGTTTGCCTCTTCCACATTGGCAAAATATCTCCCTTTGAGAGCTTTCTTGATCCAGGGAAACAACATCAATAACAAAAAAGTCGCTTGGGGTGAAATCGGGTGGCTAGAGAGGGTAGGGCATGGGGGTCATGCTGTTTTGGGCCCCAAACTGCTGAACACTCAGCGTGGTGTGGGCGGGTGCATTGTCATGGTGGAAGAACAAGTCACCTGTTTGCCGCAGCTCGGGATGTTTCTTCTGCAAATTGTGATGCACAACAATGCTAGCTGGTACACTGATGCCAATGGGTTCCTAGAACACTTACCTAGTGGTGGAAGCCTGTACTACAAAAGATAATTCCAGGGGTTTTGGGTCCCCTAGGGAGACAGTCTCGCAAAGCATCTTCTCTCACCAGGTTGTCTGTACCAAGCTTGTAGTAGGATCCACCCCATGGAATTCTTGGCCCTAAAATCAGATTGCTTTTACACCAAGTAAAATGGGCTTGGCCTTTTATTCGCATCCACCTCACCTTTCAGAGTGGAAAACCCCACCTCCAACTCAACCATCCCATCTCCCTGTTGGCAGCAGGAGGCAAGTTGCTTCTCCAAAGAGGTCCCGAGATCAGAATCAGAATCCCATGTCCAAGTCCTGGATCAAGTGCTTCATGGCTGTGTAGTCTTCTTGGACCAGGTACTTTACCTTTCTGAACCTCAGTTTCTCAACTGTGAAAAAGAGGTAATTATAACAACCAAAGTTCCAATAGTAATTCCTACTTATTAAATACTTATGTGCAAGGCATTATGTTTCCTTAGTTAATCCTCATCGTGACTCTATGAGGAGGAATGTCACCATTCACATTTAGGGAGGTAGTACAAATCAAGGTGTTAGCAGGGGTATGCCCTCTCTGAAGGCACTGGGTGAGGGGTGGGGGTGAGATTCTTCCTTGCCTCTTCCAGCTCCTGGCAATCCTTGGTGTTTCTTGGCTCACAGCTGCGTTACCCTAACCTCTGCCTCTGTCATCCCATCCCCTAAGTGTGTCCCTGTTCTCTGTGTATTGTCACATGACCATTTTAGAATGACACCAGTCATTAGATTAAGAGCCCATCCTAATCCAATATGGTCTTATCTTAACTAATTACAACTGCAAAGACCCTATTCCCAAATAAGGTCAAATTCTGAGGTTTTAGGTAGATGTGAGTTTTGTGGGGGACACTTATTCATCCCAGCACACCGAAGGAATGACTTGTCTGAGGAAGCAGCAAAGCTTGGAGTTGAACCCACTCTGTGAAGCCCATGTCTTTGTCTTTTGTGATTTCCTTAATAGCATAATTGGGACACATTGGCCCTAAAAATGTCCCTTCCTTACTTGGATCTTGTGTATGCCTGGCATAGGCAAAAAGAATACAGTCGGGCAATCATTTCTCACCATGGGATGAGGATCTGGGGTCTTCCTACAGATATAACAGGGTCTAGCTCTACCTTTCAACATAGACAACAATAAAATAGCACACCCTGTGTGTTTGCAAGGCCTTCCAAGGTCTGCAAAGCACACTTGCACACAGCACGATCTCACATGGTTCTCCTTGTCACCCCCCATTTGTCTGATGAAAAAACTGAGACCCAGACAGTGTCATGAGGAAGTACATTAGAAAATAGGTTGGGGCCAGACTCAGTGGCTCAGCCTGTAATTCCAGCACTTTGGAAGACTGAGGCAAGTGGATTGCCTGTGCCTGCAGGTTCGAGACCAGCCCAGGCACCTAGGTGAGACCTCTTCTCTACAATAAATCAAAAATTAGCCGAGCATGGTAGCGTGTGCCTGTGGTTCTGGCTACTTGGAAGGCTGAGGTGGGAGGCTTGCCAGAGCCCAGCAGGTCGACACTGGGGTGGCTGTGAGTGTGCCACTGCACTACAGCCTGGGTGACAGAGTGAGACTCCAACTCAAAAAAACAGAAAATAGGTTGGAAGTTCCAAAGCATTGTGCTAATGAAGGGGATTATTAATAACCCTAATTAAGAGCAGCAGCAACAATGCTAATAGTCTCTACCCATTACAGATTCAATTCTATGCAATAAACATTTCCAGGCGTGGTGCTAAGTACTCAACACATATTATCTCATTTAATTCAATTAACGGCAACAACTTAGGAGAAACATTGTGGGATTAATTGACTCTGTTGTAAGGAAGAGCGCTAGTAGGTTTGAAACTTTGTCTGATACTCTCCTATCTTAGAAGTATTATATTTTCTTCCCTTGGGCATTGGTGAGTAAAAGGAAAGAGAGAAAGTCTGGGACCATAGGGGAAAAACTGGCTTTACCACTGAGACAGACAAGAGAGGATCTGCTTCTACCTTCTTTTCCAGATTAATGGCTGGGAGTATTGGGAGGAATCAACATGCCCCACTCACTTTCTTCCTTCCTTCCCTTCTTTCCTTTTCTTCCAACAAATGTGTCTACTACATGCCAAATACTCAAGTTGGGTTAGGATTAGGGTTAGGAATACGGTGGAGGAACTAAACCTGGTCCAGGGGAAGGTATCTTTCTTTTTTCTTTTTTTGAGTTGGAGTCTCACTCTGTAGCCCAGGCTGGAGTGCAGTGGCAAACTCACAGCCACCGCAGCTTCGACTTGCTGGGCTCAGGCGATCCTTCTGCCTCAGCCTTCCGAGAAGCCGGAACTACAGGCGCGTGCTACCATGCCTGGCTAATTTTTTGATTTATTGTAAAGACGAGGTCTCACCAAGTTGTCCAGGTTGGTCTCGAACCCCGAGCTCAGGCAATCCTCGCACCTCGGACTCCCAAAGTGTTGAGTCACTGCACCCAGCAGGAAGGTATTTTTCTACAGCAGGAGAGGCTCTGGCTATAAGGGTCTGAACTCAGAATTCTCAATCGACTTAGAGCCATCTAGGGTGGAACGGACATACAATCCAGATCCAGTGTGAAAACTCAGGGAGAGACATTTTGGTCAATGATTAAGTCTAAGATAAGTGAACATTTAAGGATTAACTTACCTAATAAGTCTCAACACTGACAAGCAATCCCCTCTTGACATATGTATGTTACAGTAATTTCCATAGCTCTTTTAATATAACTGTGTCTCAAAAAAATTAGCCGGGCATGGTAGCGCATGCCTGTAGTTCCAGCTACTTGGGAGGCTGAGGCGGAAGGATTGCCGAAGTCCAGCAGGTCGAGTCTGCGGTGGCCGGGAGCGGCCACTGCACTCCAGGCTGGGCGACAGAGTGAGACGCCAACTCAAAAAAAACCCCAAAAAACCAAAAAAACCAAAAAAAAAACATATTTTCATATTGTCTGCTTTGGTATAATCATTTTCACATTCTCAACTAAGTGGAATATTTGCCCTTTGTAGCAGAGACCAACCGTACAGGCATAATAATAGTAGCAGTCATAATAATGGTGGCAGCAGCAGCAACAGCAACACTAATAATGAAGGTAAAGACCTTGCAGGGCTTAGGAAGGGGCCGGCGTTCTCACCTGGCACATACGGACAGGGGGTTAAGGAGTGACTCACTCCAGGTCACACACCAGTGGCCAGTCTGAGAAGAAGACCTGGTGTTCTGACAACTGGACCAGCATTTTTTTTTTGAGTTGGAGTCTCACTCTGTCGCCCAGGCTGGCAGACTCACGGCCATCCCAGTGTCAACCTGCTGTGCTCCAGTGATCCTTCTTCCCCAGCCTTCCAAGTAGCCGGAACTACAGGCACACGCTACCACGCCTGGCTAATTTTTAAAAAAATTTATTGTACGGACGAGGTGTCTCCAAGTTGCCCGAGCTGTTCTCGAACCTGCAGGCTCAGGCAATCCACTCTCTTCGACCTCCCAGAGTGCTGGAATTACAGGCTGAGCCGCTGAGCCACTGAGCCGGACCCCAGCATTCTTTAATAACAATGCCAAATAACAATAGCCGCTAGCATTTTGACCTGCCTAACCTGACCCAGGCATTGTGTAGGGAGCTTAGAAACAATATTGCAAGTCATCACAATGACCCTGGAAGGAAGCATGGTCAAGCCAGCCCGTTCTCCAGATGACCCAAACCCTCATGGTGTAGAAGGCACGCCAAGGGGGAAGGGTGGGCTTGGGAGAGTCTGTGCCTGGACAAGGGAGGAGGGCCCTGCAGAACAGATGCAAGGGAGTTTCAAGGGTTGCTCTGGGTCCCCTCTTCCAGCACAACAGCTTTGTCTCTCCTCTCTCTCCCTCTCCTTTTCAATTTTACTGCATCCCAGTCTTTCGGAAGTCAGGCTCTCAGCTGTCAGGGATGTGGGCTTCAAGGTCCACAAGAATGGAGCCTGGGGAATTTGCATAGCTACCTTGGTTACAGGAAAGCAAAGTGTTGCCATGGAAACCCTTCATCTCTTCCCAGACCTGCAGCCTATGCTCCCTCCCCTGATGCTCCGTCCCCTGTCCCCCACCCCCACATCACACAGGGGCAGAGGAGACCAGAGAGCCTCAACGAAGGCAGGCACACTGCAGTCCTTCCTCTGGACGCAGGCTTGCCTTCCTGCCTCTGGCCTTCTTCAAATCTGTCCTTACGTGCAGTGCAAATGATTATCCCTTGCTCAGTTCAAGTCATGTCATTCCCCTGCTCAGAACCATCCATGGCTCCCCATTGCCTGAAGGAGCAAGCACAGACTCCTTGCTCTGGTATTTAAGTTTCTCTCTCCTTCTACGAGCATTAAAATCCCATGAGTCCATGGGCTCCCAGAGGGACTGTGATGGTCTTGATCACTTTTCCTTCCTTGGTGCCTAGCACAGCTCTTGGCACTAAGAAGGAAAAAAAGAAAACAGAAAAGGAGGGAGGAATGAAAAGTGCCAACTTTTCCTACCTTCAATATAGCCTTTGCTTCAGTTTCCCGTGAGACAAATTTTCTTCTTTAAGGTGCCTCTTCCAAGATCAGGTAGGTGCATACCTCAACTTCTCCTGCCAAACGCTACACATCTTTAGAAGGTTCAGATGCCACCTCCTCTAGTAAGACTTCCCAGATGCTCCACTTAGGACAAATGTCTCTCTGTTCTAGAGCTCCCTGTGGCTGAGTCTTAGGTGCACAGAGCACCTTTCCTTCTCCTCTGTAAGTCCTTTGAAGGTAGGGACCCTGCATTCTTCACTTCTGCTCCACCTCCACCCCACCCAGTGGCTGTGACTTAACACCACAGGGTGCTCAGGGAACAAGTACATTTTGGATTTATTCACCTCAAAGGCTGCTGTGATCTCCCATCATTCCAGGGCTTCTAAACCGGGCTCATGGTCTTGCCAGGGTCACAGCTTCAATGCACACACAACTTGGGTCATGGGTTGCCCCATTCATTTTTCTTCTCAAGGAGGTTTAATGGGTTATTCTGAAAAGCATTCTCTCCTCCTCTTCTTTTAGTCGCCCTGCTCCTGTCCTTAGCCTCTCGGCAGTCTGTTCTCCATGCATCAGCTGGAGTGATCCTCATAAAATGTATACCACAACAAGGTCACTCCACGGCTCACAACACTCCAGTGGCTTCCCCTCTCTCTCAGAGACACTTGGCTTCTAAGATGATTGCCCAGCCCCATCTCTGCCCTCCCTTCATTTATTCTGCTCCAGAACCCTGTCCCCTTGCAGTTCCTTGCACATCTTGAGCCAGCCCTGCCCCAGGGCCTTTGCACTTACCTTTCTCGCAACCTGGATGCTGTCCCCCTAGTTATCTGCATGGTTCATGGCCTCACTCATTCAGCTCTCTCTACTTAAGGTCACCTCCTCACAGAGGCTTTCCCTGCTCGCTCATGGTCTGAAATCCTCCTGCTTAATGATCTGCACAGCACCCAACACACTCTGATATATTCAATGGTTATTTGTTTACCCTCTCTCTTCTTGTAGAGGGTCAAGTTGTCTCCCCCAAAGAGATATGTTCAAATTCTAACCCCTTGCACCTGTGAATGTGACCTTTTTGGAAACCGGGTCTTTGCAGATGTAATCAAGTTAAGTTGAGGTCATACACAATCATCACAATAGGTCCTAATCAATGACTGGGATCACAGAAGAAGAGGGAAATTTGGACAGAGAGACAAAGAAGAGAAGGCCACGTATGACAGAGGCAGAGATGGAAGCGAAGCATCTACGAGCCAGGGATGCCAAGAATTGCAGGCAAACACCAGAAGCTACAGCATGGGTCAGATTCTCCGTCAGAGCCTCCAGAAGGAATAGACCTTACTAACACCTTGATTTCAGATTTCTGGCCTCCAGAAGTGTGAGAGAATACATTTCTGTTGTTTTAAGCCATCGAGTTTGTGATTTTTTGTTACGGCGGCCCTAGGACGCTAACACCCCCCTCCACTGGAATATCAACTCCAAGAGGACAGGGACCATATGTTTACTTCCTGCTGAACCCAGCTTTTTCTTTTGAGATAAATGAAAGCATTCACTTTGCAAATTTTCACCAAGAGCAACTACGTGCCTAGCTCTGGTTAAGTTCTGAAGAAGTCTCACATTAATCTAAGTCTGTGCCGAGTACCCCCTCCTCCGAGGAGTGACCAACTCCAGAATAAGAGTCGTGGTACCTAAACCACCTTTTTAGTTTCTCAAGCACTTTCAGCCCCACGATCACACATGGCCCTGGACAAGCCAATGAGCCAGTGAGCTTGAGATGTACTTACTACCTTTATCCCAATTTTCCAAATGAGGAAGTGAAGGCTCAGACATGTAGAGAGGTTTGTCCAAGATCATCCACCTGGAAGGCTTGAGGCTAGGGCAGTCTGCACCGTGCAGAATGAAAGACCCTGGGGCCCAAACGACATCAGTGAAGGAGAGTCTGAGAATCACAGAGGCAGGTTAGGATGTGTTTACTGAGTGTCCAGTGTGTGCAGTCAGCTGCTGTGCTGGGCGTGGCACGCGGCCCTGTGCACTGAGACAGAGATGGGGAAGCGAGGCACTGTGGTCCCACAATCAGCCTGGGCAGCAAGTCTGAATGCCGGTTTCAGGGAGAGCTGTGTGGCTTGGCCAAGTGACTTCCCCTCTCTGAGTTCTGGAGAATCTGTGGAGACATCTGCATTCCTCCACCTGCCCACCCACCAAGAAGTCAGGTTTCCACAAGCCTCTTGGGTATGATGGTTCTCACCAATGTGCACCAGGTCCCTTAATCATGGCCTCCCGCTTTGAATAACCCCTGAGAAAGCCTAACTTGTCCTCTTAGTCTCCCTCATGCCCAGACACACGTGCCATCCATGCTTGTGCCCATGATAGTTAATCACACCAGCGTGTGTCATGAAGCAAAGGGGCTCCTCTTAAAATAAGACGGGAGCCCCAAAGCCCAAAAGCTATTTTTAAGGGAGTTCTAGAAGTGTTTGTTTTTAAAATACCACAAAATGGTTATTACGAACTTTTTTTTTTCCTTTCTTCTCGGCCTTCTTCCCAAACAGGTGCGGTGAGATTAGTGGTAATTTAAAAAGCAGGATTGCCTCTGTGTCAATTTCCTGCTAATGAGCAAAACACGCCATGTAATTGCTATGTATTGAACGAGGCAACAATACATTTTCGGCGGCTGTTTAATATGCTGGGGCTTGGTTTAGCAGATGTTCCAAGACTCGCTTTCCAAGGCGGAGGAGCCAAGCCCAGGAGAAGAAGGTGATGCCTCCCTTTCTTTTGCCTCCGTCCAGAGCTGGGTCCCTGAGGGGGCACGAGGCTAGCCACATGAGATACAGTCAGTGCTAGATTTCCAAGGGCACAGCTGATAGGAGGTCTGGACATGGGCCAGGGCACAGAGGGGCGTGACAGTCCCTCTTATTACCTTTATTATGTGGAGCACCAACCCCTGGGTCACAACAAGGTCTCAGGCTTTGCTTGGACTTGCAGCCAGCCAAGGCTATCCCTTGCTAGCTTTGTGACCCTCGTGTGTGACCTCAACCTCTCTGAGTCTCAGCTTTGTCTTCTCTCGAATGGGGATGCTAATACCCAACACATCTTGTGAGGATGAAATGATGAATGAATGGGGCATCCCGCTGCCTGGATACCCTTTTCCAGTGTGTCCAGGGCTCATTCCTTCATGCAGGCGCACACACCTGCTGCAGGTGGCTCTCCTATGTCTGCTTCTGGCAAAGTCCTTTGTGCCAGGGGTTGGTGAACATGGGCGTCAAATGTCACCATCTTCGTGGGCCTTTCCTGACCACCCTGTTGCCTGCTTCCTCCCTTGACATGCTCCGTGTTTTTCCTATAAAACCCGACACTTTCCAACACTCTATGGAACTTACTTATCTTTAACATTTATTACCTTTGGTCTCTCTTTACCAGAATGTAAACTCCATGAGGGTAAGGATTTATGACCTTTTTCTTTCACTGATGATTACAGGACAGTGCCTATAACAGTGCCTGGCACTTAGTACATGCTCAATTAATGTTGAATGAATGATGCATGTGGAAGGCTTAGCCTAGCACCCACAACACAGTAGTAGCTCAATAAATGGTAGCCTATCAGTTATTATTTAAATTGCCTCAAGCAAAGCATTTTCACGCTGAATTAAGTGTCAACTCTCTGCCGGGCAGGGATGGAATCAGATACTTCTAAATAACTACCGTCTCGGTACTCCCAGTGACCCAGTGAGGCAGGCACTATTATAATTCCCATTTGAGGGAGGCTCACGGAGGTGAAGTGACTTGCCCACATCACACAGTTAATAAGGAGCAGGAGGCTGATTCTATACTACTCTGGACTGAGTCTCGAGTCCTCCTTTCAGAGCCAGCACTGCTCACCTGATGCCTGTATACAGAATGCACCTGATGAATGAGACTTCCCTTCCCTCAGGGAGGAGGGGCTGTTTGGTTTGAGCTTTTGCCCCCCCAAAAATTCAAACACCAGAGAAGGGGAGAGGATGTAGGAGACAGGGCACAGGATGAGCAAAGTATGGGTGTCCACCGGATGTGCATCTACTATGCCCAGCCTTAGGCAAGATACAATGTGGAAAGAATATACAAAAAGATCCTTCCCTGCCTTGGGGAGGAGGGCAGGGGAAAAGCAGCTCCCGTGAAACACCAGCGAACAATCAAAGAAAGAGTAAAACAAGTTCCAAATTTAATGAGTATTTGCAGCTCAAGAAGTCCCAGCCCCAGCCTGGTGGAGGGCAGCAGAGCTCCCTGCATTAAGCCAAGGGTGAGTTGTAGGTGGAGGTCAAGGGGCTGTCGGGGTGTAGGGGGCGGAAGGGAATGGCATGAGATGAACAGCTTTGCTCTTGGTCTGTGTGTCTGTGGCCACAGCCCAAGGTCACACCAGCAGGTTCAGGATGCCTTTTGCCACCATGGAAAGTAGAAAGAGAATGTTTTACAACCTCAGTGGCTCTGGGAGTCAGAAAACCACAGCCGTCCCATGCTGATAAGGAGCCAGATGGAGATAAATGGCCCCTGTATCTGAGGAAGAGGCAGTACGTGGAGCTGAAAGGATTTAGGGGTGGAGTCTGGGGTCTGGTCTCTCGTCTTGAATCAATCCCCCGAGCAGTTTCAAGGCTGAGGAAATAACTTGGGTTTCAGAGCCCTGGGGACTTGGATTTAGGTCTGGATTTCACTCTTTACTAGCCTCAGTTTCCTCCTCTACAAAGAGGATTACCATAATCCGCCTTCATGGACTCCGTGGATGAAATGATGCTTTGTGAAGGACATTAAAGAAGAGGGAGCAGAAACCTGCCTGGTGATGCTTGGGAAGGCTTCGAGAGAGCTTGCTGGTCAAACAGCAAGTGCTTGATGACCACCTATTAAGTGCAAACTCCAAGGCATGGCAGGAATGGGGGACTTAAAGCCACTGCCGAGCGTTTACCCCACATACCTCACTCCCTAGCTGGGTAGACATTCCCACTTCTAGAAGCCCCACTGAACTTTCTGCAGACCTAGCAGTTAACCATTGTATTCCAGTTATTTTGAGAGGCAGAGCCGCCTGGTGGCTACCCGCAGAGGTCTGGTTGGAAGGAACTGGTTTGAGCCTTGCTTCCTTCCTAACTGCATGAGCCTCAGTCAAGTGGCTCGCTCTCTCTGTGCCACAGGCTTGCATCTGCAGACCAAGGGTAAAAATAGGACCACTCATCTCATTGAACTCTGGTGAGAATTAAATAAAATAATTTGCACAAAGCCTGGCTCATGGTCGGTGCCGAATAAACAGCAGGTACTATTTTTTGCTATTACTGTTATTACTGTTGTTATTTATGTGCTCTCTTGACCCAGCCTCTAATGCTCCTGCCTCCTGGGAGGCAGGGCCTACGTTATATTCCTCTTTGGTGTCTGTGAGGGATCGGAACTGTGCCTGGCGCTTCGTGGGTGCTAATAAACAGTGGTGAAGTGGATGGAGGAGTGGTTGGATGAATGCCATCTTGTCATGGGACCGTCTCTAGAAGCACAAGCCCCCGACTTTTAGCTTCTTCCAGATGGAAGGCGTATTTTTGGCTCTTCCACGTCTCTCTGTGTTTCCCCCTCCTGAGTGCCCTGCTTCACGGCAGCTCACAGTAGGTGCTTACGCAACGCCAGCCGGAATGCCTGCATGACAGCCCTGCAGGCTAAATCATGTCTAGGACACAACCTGGACCTCAGCCACATGGGGTGCACAGCCACTCCTTGCTTTTACCCCCCGTGCCCCCTCTGCCGGGCTTGCCTCTTTAATTGACTATGGGGATGCGGTGTGTTCCAGCCCCAGCCTCTGGCCTCCGTCCATCGACAGTCCTGGGATGTCAGGAAGCCCTTCACTCTCCCTCCTCCCCCCACCCCGGGCACTTGGGCCCAGCAGGTCTTCCATCAAGAATAGTCCCCGGCTGCAGGCCTGATGGTGGCAAATGAATATTCTGGCCGCTTTTCAGTTTCCAGATTGATTGGGGACAAACGGGAACTCAGCCCCCTCAACCAATCATCCTAGGCAGTCAGCTGTAACTAGGTATACACTTAAACAGCCGGTGTGTGAAATAGCGCGCCCGCAACTGCTGATTAAAAAAAAAATTCCACATCATGATTCCCCACCTGCACAGGCTTGGAGGCCTGGGAGGGGTGCGGAGGGGTGGGCGGTAGATGGGGCTGCCCCAGGAGCCATAACCATTTCATCATTGACAGCCCCCTCCCCTACCATGCATTGTGCACGATGAAGTGTGTCTTGTCTTCCACACTGCACTGGCAAAGAGATAAATCATTCCGTTCCTTGGTTTTATCAATCAAATAATAAGAGTAACACTCGTATAGTGTTTGCTTTTTGCCAAGCACTGTCCATATGTGAGCTCATTTCACCTGCCCGATGACCCTACGAGGCAGGTGCTATCAGGAGACCCATTTTGCAGATGAAGAAACTGAGGCCCAGAGAGGTGAAATTACTTGGCTAGGCTTTCCCAGGTTATACGTGGCTCTGGCTCCCATTCTATCCCTAGACTCCTTCATGCAAACGTTTACGAGGAGTCTCCTATTTGTGAAGTGTTAAACCAGAATTTGAGGATAAGAGACACTGTGGGAAATAGACGTGCAATTGAAGAAACGAAGCAGCAGCAAACATTAACTGGAGCTTACTCAGCGGCAAGTCAGTGCTAAGCACCTTTACGATAATAATTCTCGTGACAACCGTATAAAGTAGAAACTTGGTTGCCACATGGGGAAACTGAGGCGCAGGTAGGTGAGATCACACATCTAGTTAAGTGTCCGAGCGCAGATATGAACCCAGGTCTGTGGACTCAACATCCCATGATCTAGAGAGTCCCTGGCAGCCAGTCCAGCCTGGAGGGTCAGTGGCAGCTTCTGGGTGGGTTGGGGTGGATTGCCAAGCAGAGTTCTGGGTGAGACAGAGAATAGAAGTGGGGGAAGAGAGGGGCCCTGGTAGAAGGTTCCGGAGGTAAAGAGACTGGTGTGCTTGTGGGACTGTTATGTATAAGCTTCTGCATGGCCAGGGGGCAGAGGAGAGGCTGGCAGTGGCAGCACCAAGCTGGGCCTTGAAGGTCAGAGTCAGGATATCATGCTGAAGATGTTGCTGATAAATGTTCAGCTAGAAAACCCTGATCTTTTTGCCAGCACATTCAGCCTTAGTTTTGCTAAGTATAGAATCCCCAGTGGGCTTCCAAAAGCCTTAGGCTCTCAGCCCCACCCCCCATCACTCCTTTCAAAGACAATAGGATTGGGGGGGTGCAGATTCTAAATGGGTGGTTTAGTTTATAACTATCTTTTCGAAGGGCCCTTTGGTAATAAATATCCTAACCAGAATCATTCAAGTTCACAGGCTTGAAAGTTGAAACTTCTCCCATTCCCATTCCCAATGTTTAATAAACTGACATTCCCAGAGAAATCAACCAAATGCACAAATAAAGGGAATAAAAAATAAGACGTGGTCTGTTTGGAAAGCTGATGTATGTGCCGGAGCCACACTGTGGAAGTCACACATCATTCAGCCATGAGGGACTTTCACTGACACCAAAGTCCTCAAACAATTAGAGGGTGGGTCCTCCTCTATTCAGCTCCGGGAGACCTGATGGGCTGGCTGTGCTGCACCCTTGGCCTGCCTTCAGATTCCAAATGCAGTCGGGGCTTGGTGGCAGGTTTAATGGCATGGGTAGATAAAATGCCTTCCCAGGTCATGGCTGGGAAACCGCTGGACTGGAAGGAGGCCATTGTGGTGCATCCGTCCAGATGCAAACTGAGCCACTCAAGGCAGGGCGGAGGCCAGGCGGCGCCTCTGATGTGATGAGAGCATCTTCCAAGGCCACCAGCCCGGTGACTCATGCAGCTTTATGAAACCTCTCTGCCACTTTGCAGCCAGGGAGTTTTTCTCCTACTTGATCCGATCATGTTCCTTCTTTCTCTGCTTGGAATCTTCCGGTGGCTCCCCAAGGCCCTCAGGATAAAGCAAAAACTCTCCTCTACGACATGGGGTGGGGGCAGGGAGGACTTCTACCCCTCTGACCACTCTGGAGATCCCTGCTCCAGGTATGCAGGGCTGCTAGACAGCCCCCAGAGGGCCAGGCGAACCCCAGCCCCCGTTCTCTTAGCTTAGGATGTCTTTTCTCCCTTCCTTGGCTCAGAATGCCTTTCCTCCCTTTCACCTGGCTAATTTTTATCTAGCTCCTCCTCCAGGGAGCCTTCCTGGAATACGTGCATCTCTCAGCTCCCACAGCCTCGCTGCTTCCCCATCACAATGTTACTGCCTTATCTGTTTGCCTTTCCAGCTGGGCAACTCCCTGAGGGCAGTGGCCACAGCTGTATCTTTTTTTTTACACATATTTTTTATTTCAAAATTGTGGGGTACAGTTAAAGGTTAGGCATACAAATATGCATTGTGCAGGCACCCCTGTTGATGAGGTATGCACCCCCCCATCCCCAGACAGATATTGACTACTGTTAATCCTACCTCCCTTCCCCTCCCTGCCCCCCCATAGTTTTTTTTATTTATTTTATTTTATTCATTTTATTTTTAAAATTTATTTTATTTTAAAGATGTGGGATACAATTCAGGATTAGGTATACAAGTGGTCATCGTACAGGTAAAGTTTGGGCATCCCTTTTGTCCCCACTTTGCCTGGTTTGAGATCAGGTATCTTCATTAATGTTATGTGTCCCCTCTCCCCTGGCAGTTTCTGGCTACTGCCAATCTCTTTCTTA
>CAUYQG010073900.1:0-13554 GCA_963574415.1 Tarsius wallacei
TTTATTTTTTTTGAGTTGGAGTCTCACTCTGTCACCCAGACTGGAGTGCAGTGGCCGCTCCCGGCCACCGCAGCCTCGACCTGCTGGGCTCCGGCGATCCTTCCGCCTCAGCCTTCCAAGTAGCTGGAACTACAGGCGCGCGCTTCCACACCCGGCTGATTTTTTGATTTATTGTAGAGATGAGGTCTCGCTTGCCCAGGCGGGTCTCGAACCCGCGGGCTCAGTCAATCCAGTACATTTAAATAAATGTATTCCTAGAATGCACAGCCACAAAGACATACAAGGCAAGAGGGAGTTCAACATAGTTAAAAGTGTTTAAAGATTTTCTTTGGTAAAGTGGCAGAAGGAATTTAATAATAATAATATTTAACTGTAAAAAGTTAGGGATATATACTGTAATATCAAGCCTGAACACCAAAAGAATTAGGAAAGAATGGATAAGTCACAAGCCAACAGAGGGGAACATGGGGTTTTAAAAATATATTCAACAAATATAAAAGAAGGTCAGCAAGGAGAGAAAGGAACAGAAACAAGACCGTATGGATTCCCACAGATGCCAGAATGCTGCTGGATGGAGTCGTGCCTGCCCTCCTGCCTCGGAGATCTCATGGCTGGGAAGAATGGCACTGACCCGAGGGGAGGAAGGCTTGTTGTCTTCCACTCATTTTGTTTCATCCCTCAAATCACAAAGGCTCACTGAGTTTTGCAGAGGAACTGGTGGTTAGAAGACTCTCTCTTTGTAGGTTTGCTTTGCTTCTTAAAATGAATGTTTACTTTCTGAAAGCTGTAAATTCAGAAACATGGCTGATCCTTCTTTTTTTATTTTTATTTTTTGTAGAAATGAGGTCTTGCTATGTTGCCCAGGTTGGTCTCGAACTCCTGGGCTCAGGCAATCCAAAGTGCTGGAATTGCAGGCACGAGCCACTGCACCTCGCCTGATCCTTCTTTTTTTTTTTTGAATTGGAGTCTCACTCCGTCACCCAGACTGGAGTGCAGTGGCCGCTCCTGGCCACCGCAGCCTCGACCTGCTGGGCTCCGGTGATCCTTCTGCCTCAGCCTTCCAAGTAGCTGGAACTACAGGCACGCGCTACCACGCCCAGCGAATTTTTTGATTTATTGTAGAGATGAGGTCTCACCCAGTTGCCCAGGCGGGTCTCGAACCCGCGGGCTCAGGCAATCCACTCACCTCAGCCTCCCAAGGCGTGGGATTACAGGCTGAGCCACCAAGCCTGACTGATCCTTCATATTTTAATGTTGGCTTACAGTTCTTGTTTGTCTGTTTATAAGTCCTGCACATCTTAACAGTCACCCCTTAAATATTTTGGGGTCCTATACTTTTGCTCATTAAATACCATCAAACATTTTAAATTGCAAAAATAAGTGGAAAATATTCAAATTCCTCCTTAGGCATTTCAGTTACCTAATGAACAAAACCCTCTTAGTATGAATTAATTGTAAGAAATCTGGCAATTTACCTGATAATTGCAATCACCGCCCTGGTCAAGAAACAGAGCATTGACCTACTTCCCAAAACGCCAGTTCCTGTCCCTTCCAGTGCCTATCCCACCCCACTCTAAATGCAATCATTTTCTTATTTTTCTTGTATATGTCTACTACCCAAGTATACACCCCAAAACTGTGGGTTATTTTTGGTTTTGAGAAACTCTATCTAAAATGGAATCAATAGTACATCTCTTGAACTGGCTGCTTTTACTTCTATACTTGTGAAATTCAAGTTCCTTTTGTGTTACTTAGCTATGTCATTTTCACGGCTGTATGGAACTCTATTGAATGGATACTCTTGCAGTTTTTTGTTTTTTGTTTTTTTTTTTAGTTGAGCTGGAGTGTAGTGGCACCATCACAGCTCACCACAGCCTCAATCTCCTGGGCTCAGGGGATCTTCCTGCCTCAGCCTCCCAAGTAACTGGTACTACAGGCACATACCACCACACCCAGCTAATTTTTTAATTTTTTTGTACATACAAGGTCTTGCTATGTTTCCCAGGCTGATCTCGAACTCCCGGGCTCAAGAGATCCTCTCGCCTCATCCTCCCAAAGTGTTGGGATTACAAGCGTGAGCCACTGCCTCTGTCCAGGGCCCATTGTTATCACAAGGACAAAGGGCACAGTGGCCTTTGAGACAGCCAGTAAAGATGAATTATAAAGGAATACTACGGCCTAGTGTGGTAGCTCATGCCTGTCATCCCAGCACTTTGGGAGGCTAAGGTAGGAAGATTGCCCAAGCCCAGGAGTTCAAGTTCAGCCTGGGCAACATAGCAAGACTTTGTTTTTACCAAAAAAATGTTTAAGATTAGATGGGTGTGGTGGCGTGTTCCTGTAGTCCCAGCTACTCAGGAGGCTGAGGTGAGAGGATCACCTGAGTCCAGGAAGCTGAGGCTATGGTGAGCTATGATCGTGTCACTGCTCTCCAGCCTGGGTGACAGAGTGAGACCTCAACTCAAAAAAACCCCCGTCCCCATTTTGCTTAGTGCTTCAGAAGTCTCTCTGTCTCTCTCTCTCTCTCTCTCTCTCTCTCTCTCTCTCTCTCTCTCTCTGAGTCTGGGTCTCACTCTGTCACCCAGGCTGTAGTGCAGTGGCACAATCACAGCTCACTGCAGTCTCAACCTCCTGGGCTCAGGCAAACCTCCTGGCTAATTTTTTAATTTTTTTGTAGATACGAGGTCTCACTATGTTGCCCAGACTGGTCTTGATTTCCTGGGCTCAAGCATTCCTTCCACCTTGGCCTCCCAAAATGCTGGGATGACAGGCTGAGCTACCGTACACCACCAGCTTGGTGTTTCTGAGATTGCCTTTGTGAAGCCTCGCCCTCCTGAGACACAAAGAACCCTCTTCTCTATCACCCCCCTTGGAGGCTTGTGCAGCCTCCCCGCTTGGGTCTGCAGTCCCTCCAAGCTGAGCCCTGTGTGTGAAGAAGGCCACTCCAGTACCTTCCCTGTGGGCACTCAGTGAATCCCTATGCCACCTTCCTTGAGGATAAGGTTGGGTATGTCATTCTTTCTCAGCAGGCAGCAGAAAAGTTCCCACTTAACTTTTCCCTGTTTGTATGAGAGTTTTCTATGTTGACGTGCCTTTTTAAAGACATGTCAGGCATGGTCGCTCACATCTGCAATCCCAGCACTTTGGGAGGCTGAGGCAGGAGAATCTCTTGAGCCCAGGAGTTTGAAACTAGCCTGGGCAACATAGTGAGATTCTGACTGCACACACACACACAAAAATTAGTCAAGTGTGCAGTAATCCCAGCTACTTGGGAGGCTGATGCAGGAGGACTGCTTGAGCCCAGGAGGTCAAAGCTGTGATAAGCCATGGTCTCATGCCACTGTCCTGCAGCCTGGATGACAAAGTAAAACCCTGACTTTAAAAAAAATGAAAAATAAAATGAAAAGGGTGTGTGAACTGGCATGGTGAGATGACCAGGGAGATTTGGAGGTAGAGATGGAGATCACGCCCTGTTAATTATTGGAGGTTGGAAGTCCCCGCTAAGGCCACTCCCGGCATTTGGCCATCAGTAATCCTACCTGCTAAACGGGCATCCTTACGTCCTCCTGACTTCCCAAATTCCAAAGAATCATCAGCTGTACAACAGACGTGGGGAATGATCAACCCCACGGGTGCTCAGGAAACCCACATCTAAACTTGTCTGTCAGAAAATAAGCATTTATTAGAAACAGGGGTGTCGTGGGGGCGTGCAGCAGGTTTCCAGGGCCGGGGGGGCAGAGGCGCTGCCGCGGAGCGCGGCAGGAGTGCGTCCTGGTTGGGGTCCCAGGAAGACTCCAGGGCCGCCGGTGGGCGTGGTCTTCCGGCGGCAGGTGCGTGCGGAATCCTCATTGGGCTAGGCGGGCCGCACCTTCATCTCCGACACCTTGTAGCTGTACTTGTACCCTTTCCCCGACTCCCAGTTGATGCCGTTGGCGTAGCTCTCGTGGGCCCCCCCGAGGAAGCGGCCATTGAGGTTTGACCTGTGACAGTTGTAGTACCACCAGGCTCCCTGGAACTGCTCGGCGCAATTCGAAGAATGCTGGTCGTGGTCCCGGTCCTTGGTGGAGAAAAACTGGTTGTTGTGGGTCGTCAGAGAGTCACCTGCTCGGAGAAAATGTGGGTTACGTGGGTGCTAGAAAAAGCCCTGCTGTTGTCTCATGAGGCCCTCACCTGCCCTGCCTCCTGCCTCTAATTGGTGCCATTTGCACTTTGAAGACAAGTCAGACGGCCGGGTACGGTGGCTCACGCCTGTGATCCCAGCAATTTGGGAGGCAGAGGATGGAGGATCACTGAGGCCAGGAGTTTGAGACCAGACTGAGCAATATAGCGAGACCTTGTCTCTACAAAAATAAAAAAATTAGTCGGGCATGGTGGTGTGCCCCTGAAGTCCCAGCTACACAGGAGGCCGAGGTGGGAGGATCACCTGTGCCCAGGAGATAGAGACTGTGGTGAGCTGTGATCGTGCCACTGCATTCCAACCTGGGCGACAGAGTGAGACTCTGACTCAAAAAAAAAAAAAGAAGAAGAAGAAGAAGAAGAAGACAGGTCAGCAGAGGTCCAGACTCTTAGTGACCCACCCAGGCCTTGGAGGAAGAGGAAGCAGAACAAAAGCTAATCTCTCACCTCCTGACCCGGGATTTCTTCCCACAACTCACTGCCTTTCTCCTCCACCTGTTTCCTCTAGGGCTTCCCCAAAACCGTCTCAACCACACTCTCCTCTGGGGTCCCCTCCCTCCTCCAGCTGCTCCCCTACTTCCAACTTCTCCCTGGTGACCCCTCGGTGGACACGGCACAACCCTCACCCGGGGCCCATCCTGCGCCGTGTTAGTCCTGAGCATGAAGCTCACCTCTGCCTCCTGCTGGCCAGCACTTTCAACCCCTGAGCCTCAGCCTTTCCGTCTACAAAATGGGGCTGATCCCCACCCTCCCGCCCCGGCATCGCCTCCTTCCTTGGAGATCTTACATGAGACCTTGCCTGAAAAAAGGGTGTATGGCCTCCAAGGCATCCATGACCAAAGATACCCACTCCGCAGGGAGGGCCTTGCTTTGTGCCACAGTTAAATAGATGTCACACTGCAGCATTTCTCAGTGCCTCTAATGAAAGAATGTGCCTCCCCAAATCTCATGGTCAGAGTCCCTTTGGTAAAAAGCATGTCCTGCAGGGCTGGTGTTCTGTGGAACACAGTTTGGGGGAACAGAGCTCTAGGTTTCAGGAGACATGACCACCCCCTTCCAGGTTTTAGCAGCAATGACGGTCAGTCATCTCAGGCCTGCTGGGACAGCTCACGGTGTGGCAGGCACAGCCTCAGGAGCGTTCACGGATGGTGTTTCACAATTCCCACGCTACATAGAGACGCAGATATCCGTGTCTGCTTTCGAGATGGACAAACCGGGCTCAAAGAGGGAAGCCCTCTAGCCCGAGTCACCAGGGGAGGCAGAGCCAAGCTCTCTCTCTCGGCTTCCCAGACCCCACCTGGAAACCCCACCCACACGGCCCCAGGGAACACGCACCTGCACTGCCCTCCACGAAGGCTCCTAGGACCAGCTTGTACTTCTCTGTCTCACCCTCCACCTTGAAGGATGCGTACTTGGCAAATTGGTGGTTGCCCTCAAAGTCCACCAGGTCCACACGGAGCTCATTGGTCCCTGAGAGAGGAAGATTTTTTTTTTTTGAGTCAGAGTCTCACTATGTAGCCCAGGCTGGAGTGCAGTGGCACAATTATAGCTCACTGCAACTTCCACCTCCTGGGCTCAGGCGATCTTTCTGCCTCAGGCTCCCAAGTAACGGATTACAGGCACATGCCACCACACCTGGCACATTGTCATTCTCAGTAAAGATCCTTCACAGAAATTGTTAAATAATTAGATATGGTTTATATTTGACACATCCAAAATACAGAATTTAAAACATTACTCCTGTAATTCTGCTTTACTTTTAATGCACAACATAAAGAAATCAGTTAGTAAACAAAATAAAAATCGAGTGTTCACTTTGTGAAATTCATTCAACTGTACATTATGATCCATATGTATTTCTATACATGTGTAAATGTCAACAAAACATTTTAAAAATACAACTAAAACAGAAAAAATGAAATATGAAAATTACAATCATCACACTTGAGCAATTTCTCCATTATTACAAGTTCCAACATATAAGGTTGAATGCATAATGTTTTACAATAATTTTTTAAAGATATAATCATTAACTTCTGGATGTTAGTGATGGGAGAGACTAACAGTACAGGTTGGATATCTGTAATACAAAAATATGAAATCTGAAATGCTTCAAAATCTCAAACTTTTTAAACACCAATATGACACTCAAAGGAAATATTTATTGGAGCATTCACATTTTGGGTTTTCAAGACCAGGTGCAGTGGTGCATGACTGTGATACCACCACTTTGTTGGGCAGGAGGATTGTTTGAGCCCAGGAGTTCGAGACCAGTGTGGGCAATGTATTAAGACCATGTCTCTACAAAAAAATTTAAAAATTAGCCAAGCATAGTGATATGTGACTTTAGTCCCTGCTACTTGGGAAGCTGAGGTGGAAGAATCATGTAAGCCTAGGAGATCGAGGCTGCGGTGAGCCATGATCACGTCACTACACTCCAGCCTGGGTGACAGAGTAAGGCCCCAACTCAAAAAAAAAAAGGGAGAGTTTTCAGATATGGGATTCTCTATCAGATAAGTATAATGCAAATATTCCAAAAGCCAAAATAATTCAAAATCTGAAAGACTTCTGGTCTCAGGCATTGCAGATAATGAACACTCAACCTGTAATAGATGAGGAAATATCAGGACACATTTTATACTTCTTTTAAAAAAGAAAGTGACAGAGGAAAAACCAGAAATAAACAAAGTTAAATGAACCCAGACTTTATATGCCCTGGGTCTCAAAGAACTAAGAATTAGAAGTATGGAACAGACATTTTTGTTCCGAACCTTTTTCTCATCAATTGCTACCGTGTCGGTATCTCATTCATGCTGAAATCCTCAGATCTTCCTCTCAGATTTCCCCAAAGATGATGCATGCTCCAATTTCTCATTTCAATCCTGTAGAATGCACAAAGGCATCAAAATTGCACTCATAATGACCAGTCAGTATGGAAATGGGGAGCAGAATTCGCCTCCCAGGACTGTTTAGAAATGAACTTAATTTGACTATGTGGACGTTTTATATTATCTGAGGCTGATTTTCAGGAAAGAGTCAAAAGACCAAAGGTTATGACTAAGCAATTTTGGATGTCAGAAGAAAGTACTTTCTAAAATGTCTAGGTGTGTAGCTAATTTATTTTAGGATACTTCTTACTTAGGTAAATCATGGTTTCTTGGTTAGTCTCCCAGTCAAATAAAGTGACCACACCCACCATTCCTGAAGTCATTCAAGAACTGGCAAGGTCACCTGTAATTATAATCATTCCTCGGTATCGCTGGTTCTAGGACCACCCCACACCACCATCCCCACCCTTCACCTCCTCCAACAGTACCAAAAATCCATGAATGCTCAAGTCCCTTATAAAATGACAATATAACCTACACATATCTTTCCATATACTTTAAATCATTTCTAGATAATTTACAATTATAAATATAATGTAAATGCTATGCAAATTTAGTTGTCATACTGTACTGGGTTTTTTGTTTATTTTGTTTTGTTGAATATTTTCAATAATTGGTTGGTTGAATCAGAAGATGCAAAACCCACCAATATGGAGAGTTGACTGTATACAAAAGGCTCATTGACTCATGCCTATAATCCCAACACTTTGGGAGGTCGAGGTGAGAGGATTGCCTGATCCCATGGGTTCGAGACCAAGCTGGGCAACTTGGTGAGACCTCATCTCTACAATAAATCAAAAACTTAGCTGGGCATGGTGGCATGTGCCTGTAGTTCCAGCTACTTGGAAGGCTGAGGAGGAAGGATCGCCTGAGCTCAGCAGGTGAAGGCTACGGTGGCCGTGAGTGTGCCACTGCACTCCAGCCTGGGCAACAGAGTAAGACTCCAACTCAAAAATTTTAAAAAAGTAATATTACCAACTGTCTGTAGGTGAGAAATTTAAAACAGTCTGTCTTAGAAGTAGCAGGAAATTTTTATAGTAATCTAGGCCAAATTTAGCAAAATCAGGCAACTTTTACATACACTTAAGATGTTCAATATAAACATCAAAGATGAGAATACCAAATCAATACTTATTAAACAATTTTTTGTGCAAAAAACTAAAAACTTCCCATATTACAAATATACCTTTTATTTTTTATTAATTATTATTTTTGAGTCAGGGTCTCACTCTGTTGTCCAGGCTGGAATGCAGTGGCATGATCACGGCTCACTGCAGCCTCAAACTCCTGAACTCAAGAGACCCTTCTGCCTCAGCCTCATCAGTAGCTGGGACTACAGGCATGTACCGCTATGCCTGGCTAATTTTAGTATTTTTTGTAGAGATGAGGTCTCACCATGTTGCCCAGGCAGAATTGTTCTATATTTTAGCCATGCCCATGCCAATATCTGGGTTATGATATTGGACTACCCAGGCTGCAGTGCAGTGGCACACTCATGGCCACCCCAGAAACAACTTGTTGGGCTCCAGAGATCCTTCTGCCTCAGCCTTCCAAGTAGCTGGAATTGCAGGAGCGTGTTACCACACTTGGCTAATTTTTTATTTATTGTAGAGACGAGGTCTCACCAAGTTGTCTGGGCTGGTCTCGAACCCTCAGGCTCAAGCAATCCACTCGCCTCGGCCTCCCAAAGTGCTGGGATACAAGCTGAGCCACCAAGCCTGGCCTATATATTTTTTTAAAGTAGGAAAAAGTAAAAGTTTCCCTGTTAGGGCACACTCTCAGCACAGCCTACAGAATGTTAGATCAGACCTGCAGGGGTTGTTTGAGTGTCTGATGCATGATCCAATGCCTTATGAAAGATACAAAGAATTGCACAAAAATTAGACTGGAAAATATAGATTATGTAGAAAGTAAATTAGAGAGAGAGAAAGAGGAGATTCACCTCCCTCAAGGCAGGGAATGGGGCCAAAGTCAGGAAGCATGGCAACAGCCATAGCTCAAACAGCACATGGCCACACCAGAGTCTAGTAAAGCAATGGCCTATTTTTATTTTTTTAAACATGTTTTAATAGAGACGGAGTCTCATTATGTTACTCAGACTAGTCTCGAACAGCTGAACTCAAACAATCCTCCCACCTCGGCCTCTCAAAGTACTAAGATTAAAGTAGTGAGCCATCACATCCAGTATACTACAGTTTTGTAAGATGTTATCACGGGAGGAAACTGGGTAAATGGTACAGGGATCTCTCTGTATTATTTCTTGAAACTGCTTTTGAATCTACAATTATCTGAAAAATTGTAAAGCCTAATTTTTAAAAATAATATGAAAATTTATGATTAAGAAAGTAATTCCCTAGTTTTATCTTCTGTAGTAATTATTTTTACAAAGCCTCGGCAATTTTATCTCCACTGTCAATGGACTGATTAACCCCATCCACATCCTCTCTCACTCGGGGCAGCAGTTTAGGCCAGTTTTGGCCAGAGGAAAATTCCAAGAGTCTACTGGGCAATCTTCCAGGAAAGCTTTTTCTCTCTTAATAAAAAGGCTCAGGCTCTTGGGGTATATGCCATTTTGCCCTCACTCCTTGTTCCTTTGCTCTTCTGTCTCTTTTCCGTCTGGAATACAAATGTGATACCCAGAGGTGCAGCAGCCATCAAATGACCATAAGACCAAGACAAATGCCATCATTCTGATGATGGTGAGGAAGAGACCTAGAAAGAACAGTGTCCCTATGCAGAGGCACCAACCCTGCGCTGTCCACCTTTAGATTTTTTCTGAGAAAAAAAAAAAAGACTGTTAAAGTCACTGGTGCCCAGGTATTCTATTATTTGTTGCCAAACACATTTCTAACAGATTCTGACACTCAAAGGAAGTTCTTAGCAGAGCTAATATCCTTTGTAAAGATGAGAAGCACACTGGTTACTTAATATTCTCTGTCTGTTTCAGAAACCGAATTGCTGAGACTGCCTTTTCCTTTCTGCTTTCTCGCCAGTATTTTGTGTTTCTTCTCCTCGTCAGCGTGGTCTGAATTTGCATTATAATCAGATTCTTGCCAGTCACTCCTCTAATTAAATTGGGCTTTTGTCCTAACTTAACTCAGAATGTTTTAAATGGTCTTTCTGAACCCTCCCAGCCCAAGGCAGCCACTCCTCTCTTCAACCCCACAGCACTTACTGTCTGTACCTCCTGCTTGCCAATTCATCATGCACTGCACCTCACAGTTCTCATGCAGCTGTCATAGAGTAATCAATGTTTAGGGCTGGAAGGGGCTTTAAAGATCACCTTCTCCAGCCACCTCCATGCATTTAAGATGTAACTTAACTCAGATTTTTCTTTACCTCTTCATGGGTTTGCAGCTTATCTTCCCAGCTAAGCTCTTAGTGAAAAGAGAGATAAGGAATAAATATGTGTTGAGTTACCTACTACATGCCAGACATCTTATGCACATGATTTAATTTCCACAACAATCTTAGAAGTGGGTGTTAAGCCCCATTTGACAGGTGAAAGACTGAAACTCAGAGAAGTTGTGACTTAGCAAAGGTAAAGTACTTAGAAAGAGGGAACACCAAATTCTGACTCAAGTCTTAAGATATTCATAATTTTCTTTTCTATTTATAGAGATAGGGAATCTCACTATGTTGCCTAGGCTGGTCTCGCACTCCTGGGCTCAAGCAAGCCTCCTGCCTCAGCCTCCCAAAGTGCTTAGATTACAGGTGTTAGCCACCACTCCTTGCCCTTAAGTCTTTAACCTCCTCCCAGGCTACGAAATCACTTGATTAGATTTTGTCTTTTGGAATTCTTAAATATTCAAACTTCAATAAATTCTGCATTCTGTTCATAGATTTTCTCTCTTGTAAGGGATTTAAATACATTGCACAGCCAACTAAGGCAATAGTTCTTTGTTTCTAATGTTAACATTTTTTAAATGCAGTACTGATGGGACAAAAATATTATATTGTTTTGTCCTGGTGGGAAAATGATTAGATATCTGCCATGTTAAGTTTTAAGAAAAACACATATATCATTAACACTGAATACTTTTTCTTCTATCTAAATAGCAAAAGATAAAAGTGCCTTATAGACAATAATTTTGTAAGCTATTTGAGATAACTTGCACCACTAAGAAAAAACATTGTAAAGAAATATTCAAAGAAATGAAATTCAGTAATTTTAAACTTCAAAGAAATATCAATAACTTGTGATTTTATCCAATAAGCCAATTGTATCTTTATTACTTTTCATTTGGAACATTCCATATTTTAGCCTAAGCCTAGCAGATATTTTCTTTGAAGTCTGAAGCTTTTCATTTGCATTACTTTTTTTTTTTAAATTTACGTAGAGACGGGATCTCACTATGTTGCCCAAGCTGATTTCAAACTTCTAACTTCAAGTGATCCTCTTACCTTGGTCTCCCAAAGCACTATGATTACAGGTATAAGCCACCACACCTGGTCTACATTTTTGCAGAACTTTCTTAATGCCAGATTGGTGATTAAAATGCAATTGTAGTTTTCCTTTAATGTTGTTATTATTGTTTAGGTAATAAGAAAAATATTAAAATAATTGACTTTAGATTTCATAATTTTTTCCCCAAATTCTTACGAGATTTTTTTCATATTCTTACAGGTAATATATTTTCAATGCTTTTTTTTTTTTTTTTTAAGAAATCTTGTTCTCTTTAACCAATACAATTCTATAGTTATCATTCATCTCTGATATATCCCATTTTATTTTTGAAATGTATGAATAATCTCTTCATTTTTAATGGCATAATTATACATTACTTCATTTTTTAAAGATTTAGATCATAATTTTGTATGTATACTTTCAATTAATGTATACCTGCATGGTCATCTTTGGGAGCACACCTATGCCTATATAATCTGAGTTTATTTATAACTTTCTGATTATATACTGCTTATGCCTGTGGACTCAAGGTACAGAAGTGAATATCAGTTTTAAAAAATTCAAAAGCCAGGTGTGGTGGCTCACACTTGTAATCCCAGCACCTCAGAGGTGAAGGTGAGAGGATGCCTGAGCCCAGGGGTTCGGGACCAACCTGACCATCTTGGCAAGACCTCGTCTCTACAATAAATCAAAACATTAGCTGGGCGTGGTGGAACATGCCTGCAGTTCCAGCTGCTTGGAAGGCTGAGGAGGAAGGATTGCCTGAGACTAGCAAGTCGAAGCCGCTGTGGCTGTGAACGTGCCACTGCACTCAAGTCTGGGCAATAGAGTGAGACTCCAGGTCCCCCTCCCCTCCCCCCCAAAAAACGACTCAACAGGTTATGGTAATTCATTATGGAATATTGACTAATAGTACATACATAACCTAAGAAATAAACAAATATATCTCATAGGCTCTTATGTATCATGAGGGCACATGGGTCTTTCTTCAGGTGCATTGCGAATGATAATACCTATTAACCATAAGCCAAGGAAGCTAAGTCCTATTATACCTTGTACATCTTTGAATCTGTAGAGTCTAGTATAGTAGAGTCTAACAAACATTTGGAAAATAATGAATGAATGTGCTTCCTTTAAGGACAGTTAGGTGACTCACACGTCTTTGAGTTTCTCCAGATTGTTGACACAAAGTTTACCCAAAGTAGACATTTACTGATTGGCATGAGTATAAAAAGAAGGAAAGGGATAAAGCTCCTTCATCTTCCTTCAGACATTGCTCTTCTGCCCAGGAACATGGTTGTTCTAAGTATATTGGGAAATGCATTTTCCAGCCAGCTTGTCACAGGCACCGCAATGCACCAAGCTCTCGAGCAAGCTCGAAATGCCCTATGGACTAATCATTCCACCCTGGATCCCTGACCTTTCCCTGAACCTATAATAACCCATTAAGAATAACTTTACAGGCTGGGCATGGTGGCTTATGCCTATAATCCCAACACTTTGGGAGGCTGAGGTGAGAGGATTGCCTGAGCTTACGGGTTCGAGACCAGCCTGGGCAACTTGTGAGACCTCATCTCTACAATAAATCAAAAAATTAGCCAGGTGTGGTGGCACATATCTATAGTTACAGCTACTTGGAAGGCTGAGGCAGAAGGATTGCCTGAGCCCAGCAAGTCGAGGCTGCGGTGGCCGTGAACACGCTACTGCACTATAGCCTGAGCAGCAGAGTGAGACTCCAACTCAAAAAAAAAAAAAGAAGAAGAATTACTTCACAATTATTCCTCTTTTTAAAATACCATTTTGTTGCTGTTGGTGGGGTCTCACTCTGTCACCCAGGCTGGAGTGCAGTGGCACAATTATGGCTGACTGCCGCCTTGACCTCCTAGGCTCAGGCTATCCTTCTGCCTCAGCCTCTCAAGGAGCTGGAACTACAGGCTCACACCACCCACGCCCAGTTAATTTTTTTTTTAATTTGTACACATGAAAGCATTTATAATGTACTAGGGAAGTCTCAAATTGATGCGCTGTGCACCAAATCCAAATTATGAGAATTTTTTTTTCTGAGTTGGAGTCTCACTCTGTTGC
>CAUYQG010073904.1:0-17786 GCA_963574415.1 Tarsius wallacei
TTGCCTGAGCCCACAGGTTCCAGTACAGCCTGGGCAACTTGGCGAGACCTCATCTCTGCAATAAATCAGAAAAATTACCCAGGAGTTGTAGCAGGTGTCTGTAGTTCTGGCTACTTGGAAGGCTGAGGTGGAAGGATCGCCTGAGCCCAGCAGGTCAACACTGGGGTGGTGGTGAGCATGCCACTGCACTCCAGCCTGGGCGACAGAGTGAGACTCTGAATTAAAAAAAAAAGATGCAGCCAGTCTTAGGGTCTCAGATGTTCTCAGGCAACCCTCCCCAACCCCTGCCAGGAACTGTCTGCAGCTGTAGAATTTCCCCCTGGGGCCTGTTCTCTCCCAAGCTTGCTGGAAAAAAAAGCCACTCCATCCTGTAAGGGTTGAGTTCCTGGGAAATAGTGGCTGGTGCTGCTTAAGGCTCTTTTTCTTACTCCACTCCACGGCAGAATATGGTAGTGAGTCAGGCAGCTTCTTGTGAGGAACTGTCCTCTCACAAGGCTCAGGGGCCCTGCAGGTTCGTGGCAGGAGCACAGAATTTCTGAATTCCCCTCCTTCACATCTACTGTGTCTGGAGACTGTAGACTGTGGTGGTGCAGATGAGAATCTGGCTGTTCCAGCCCAGATCAATGAATTGTTTTTCTTCTTTGCTCTACGTGGTTATTATTACTCCTCTGGAGACTTGTAGGGTGTGCAGCTATATCTGTCCTTCTCTGAGTACTGAGGAAACTCTCTTTATCTTGGATTACTCTGTAAGAGAAACTCACTCTAGAGGCCTAATGCCGACCATCTTAATCCTCTCTAAAAGATAAATAAATAAATTTTTAATCTCTTTAAAAGTTATATGTTCAAGTTTATACCTATTTTATTTATTTACTTAAACATTTTCCAACCCTTCTGATAGCAGAAAACAGTTCTGAATTTAGGAAACATTCAAAATTCATTAAATCTTTCCACCAACCCTTGTTTGCTCTTTATTTGAGAATCTTTGTTTCACTGCACTTTTTTCTAGCACATCTTATATTTTCTCTGAATTTAATCTAATTGCATGCAAAGTATAGTCAGCATTCTTATCGTGTCAAATATGAAATGGGTTTCATCCATAAGTTCCATCTTTAGAGAAATCCAGAAGGTCTCAGGCATAATCTTTGAATTGTTCCAAAAGATGTCATCGTTATTTGTTACAGTTGAGGTTCTGTCTCCCAGTAAAAAGTTCAAACTGTGTCCGCTCACTGCCAGAGAGTACTTCTGGATTTTGGCCAAAGTTTTGTCTTGTATACCTTTATCCTTATCAACCAAGTTACCGCTGCCATCATATGTTTGCCTCCAATAATTTTTAAAATGATTTAAAAGATACCAACGTGTGTCATTTCTAACAATGTGATTAAATAGTATAAAGCATTTTCACACAAATTTGCAATTCTAGTATTCAATGGCTATTGGAATGTCAATGTAAATAACTAGTATCATGCTTCATACATACTACGCCTACACATACACATATGCGGACAAAACTTTAAGATAAATGTGAATTGTTTGATTTTACAAAATTTTCTCCAGGCGTCACGTGTTGATGATGGTGCGATTTTTGTTTAGCTGTGTAACCACAAATTATTTCCCAATAGAAGTAACAATGTGGGTGCTCCATCATGTTTGGAACTGTTATTTTATTTGAAACAACCAATTGTATGTCTCTATCTGAGATGACAAGTCTTTGTGAGACCCTCAATAGTACAGGACTTTTGCCTGTTCAACATCTGTTTCAATATTAATCATGTTCAAAACCTTAAATGTGGTTTTTAAAATATGGTTAGTAATTGTCCTAAAAATTGATGATCTGGATTCAGATTCAGGCTGAATTCAGACTCATTTACAGACATGTTCCCCCTTGGCTAGGATAGTCTACACAGACTAGGGCTCTGTCTCATTTTCATTTTCAAGTTTCTTAATACCTCACCACATGATAACACAAAGGTAGTTTAAATGTAATATCACACACTTATTCCACTTAGTTTTCACAACAATTCTGTGAGTTATAATAGCTGAAATGATAATTAACATTCATCTTGAACAAAAGAGGAAAATGAGGCTCAGAAAATTTAGTGATTTTTTTCCAGGCTTACCTGGCTAATAAGTGGCAAAGCAGGTTTAACATTGATGACAATGAAAATTAAGGCACAGAAAACACATTTACTATATTATGTTGTATTCAGGCTTTATGGCAATTAGACTCAGTTGAAGAAATCAGGAAATGATGAAGACATTTGTGTTTCTTTTGAATCTTCAAAAACGAATAGGATTTCTATCAATGGAGATAATAGCGATATGAATCAAAAATAAAGCAACTAGTGTAAGCAAAGATACTCTAAAAGAAAACCAAGGAGTACATATGGCACACAGGAAAACATCTATGTGTATGGGGGCAGAGGTAGAATATGAATTTTTATGGATCAGGTATGGAAAAACATCACGGGGAGATTTGAATGTCAAGTTAACAAATTTGATACATAATGCAATGGACAGTATTTAAGTATTGAAGTTGTTATGATAGACGAGCACCTGGATTTAGGATAAGATCTACATTTTAGCAAGAATCGTCTAACAGCAATGGATAAAGTTACTGGAAGACAGATAATGTGGTTTGGTAGGTCAGCTTGGGTGCTTTTACAAACCAGCCTACCCCGGCAATAAGGTTCAAAATCGGTGGCAGCAAAGAGATTCGCAAGCAAAGGAGAGAAGTAAAACACATTTGAGAATATAGCTTGCATGTAATTTCTCTTCTTATTGGACAAAGGATTTTTTTAAAAGATTCTATGATTATACCATTTTATGAGATTCATAAAGCTATTAATGTTCATAATAGCAAGAACCTGGAAGCAACCTTGCTGTCCATCAAAAGAGAACTGGATTAAACAAATGTGGTACATATACACAATGGAATACTACACAGCCATAAAAAAGAACGAAATCATGAATTTCGCAGCAACCTGGATGGAACTAGAGTCTGTAATACTGAGTGACCTCTCACAGAAACAAAAAACTGAGTATCACATGTTCTCACTCATATAGTAGACCTTGATCATCCAACGTATTACCACAAGAAAATGACTGACAGTGGTGGGAAACTATTGGGGGGGGTAGGGATAGGGGAAGGGATTAATGGTAATAAATACCTGTCTGGGGATGGAGGGACACTTCTTATCAACAAGGGTGCCTGAATGAGACATATTTGTGTATCTAACTCTTAACTGTACCCCACAATATCACAATAAAAAATATTGAATAATAAAAAATAAAAAATAAAAAAAGGTAATTTTATAGCAGGACAGCCTCAAATTACTAAATTTGAATAAATAAATATATATACATATATATGTATATATACATGTATATATATTCATTCCTCACTCTAAGTGTCTTTTTATAACCTATTACCCCAAAAGTCTTTAAAAAGTATATGAGGGTGTTCTCTTCAAATTGAGTTTTTGGACAGTATGAATTTGTTAAGGTGTCCTCTTTGCAGATGAAAGCTATTATACCTGTGTCAGGTTAATCATGTCTGCATACAGTTGGATTCTAATTTGTTTCCTTTGCAGGCAACTGTCAACTATAAGGTGATGCTGTTTAGATGTTTCACTTTTTTATTTCTCTTCTACAGGTTGTAATGATGCTTTTGTGGAAGTGGGCATGCCTCGAAGTCCTTCCCATTCTGGGAATGCTGGTGACTTGAAACAGATGATGGGTCCCTCTAAGGTTTCCTGTGCCAAGAGGCAGACAGTAGAACTATTGCAAGGCACGAAAAACTCACACTTACAGTATGTATTTTAATCTTTAAAGTCCTTGATCCTTTGAAAGAGAAAATGCACAACAGGCTGAATTTGTCTTAAACTCGCTAATACTCTTTGGTTCATCAGGTTTGATCTCATGGATGGGCTTTTTCACTTTATCTTTTTAAAAGATTTTATTAAGAAATAATATCAGATAATTTTCACCCTTTGCTGTCTCCTTCCCCACTTAGTTGATTGGATTTAAATCTGTGTCCTCTAAACCATTGCTCTGAAACTTTAGCATCCGCTATGCTGCTCAGTAATCAGCAGTGCTATTTTTATTCTCCAGTTGTTGCTGCTGGAAATTTCCACTGTGTATTCTTCATTTGGCTTTACATTTCTTTTTTTTTTTTTTTTTTGAGTTGGAGTCTCACTCCATCACTCAGACTGGAGTACAGTGGCCACTTCCGGCCACCGCAGCCTCTACCTGCTGGGCTTCGGCAGTCCTTCCGCTTCAGCCTTCCAAGTAGCTGGAACTACAGGCGCACGCTACCACGCCCGGCTAATTTTTTTGATTTATTGTAGAGATGAGGTCTCGCCAAGTTGCCTAGGCGGGTCTCGAACCTGCGGGCTGAGGCAATCCACTCACCTCGGCCTCCCAAAGCACGGGATTACAGGCTGAGCCACCGAGCCCAGCTGGCTTTACATTTCTTAAACTATGGCTTCTTTTTTTTCCAAGTTAGTTAATTGTGAACTTTTCCATAGATCTTAACAGTATCCTGATTTGTATTTATTCCAAATCACATTGAATATAAATACACAAATCATATTAAATATAACTCCCCTTACCATAACAGTTATGGTATGGCAACCTTACTTTGCTTCCTTTTTCTGTTTACTTTGGACAGTCTCCACAATGAAAGATTTTGTTCCCATGTACCCCATCCTACACCTGATTCCCTCTACTGTCTTAGTACTTCCTTAGATAGCCGTACAGTGTCTTCTGCAAAGATTAACATATATATTTTTATTTTCCCTCCTTTTTTTTCTTTTTGAGTCAAAGCCTCACTCTGTCACCTAGGCTGGAGTGCAGTGGTGCAGTGGCATGCTCACAGTTACTACAACCTCAACCTGCTGGGCTCAGGCAATCCTTCTGCCTCAGCCTTCCAAGTAGCTGGTACTATAGGCATGTGCTACCATGCCCAGCTAATTTTGTTTGTACTTACTATACAGACAAGACAAGGTCTTGCCAAGTTGCCCAGGCTGGTCTTGAACACCTGGTCTCGGGGAGTCTGCTCGACTCTGCCTCCCAAAGTGCTGGGATTATAGGCATGAGTCACTGTACCCAGCTTTCCCTACCTATTAAAATCTACTTTGCTTTCTAAACTGGTTAATCGTTATTCTCCTCACTTGGCCCAATTCTACTTTATCTGTGCTTTTCTTTATGTGGCTATATTTCTTCAAATTAATATTATTTAGTACAAATTGGATAAGTGATTTTGCTTTCTTTTAACTGTTGAGGCATTTGAAGTACACATTTACTCCTTTTATCATTGAGTATGTTCTGAACCTTCTCATCATATTCACCTGGATTGAGCTGCAACCTCTGGAATGATCTCCCCACCTCCAGTCTCTCTGCAGCTTGCTCTGTCCTTTATTTTGCTCCAGTAATTTTTTTTTTTCAAATAAGAGTCTGAATTTGTCACATTCTGGCTTAAAAACCATGCTTCCTTTCCTTTCCTTATGCTCTTCCCTCCAAGTTGCTGTTCTGGCCTTTGGCTACTGTGAATTTGCAGATGCCCTTCAGTTTCCAGTTTAAATGTCCTCTGTGAAGTCTCTATCAGCTTTTGTCAAGCATAGCTCATTGTTCCTCATTCTGTATCCCATTAATTCTTTCCAAATTCCCTTGACATAACAACCAAATAGTTGAATGAATAAAATCATGAATGAATGAACAAATTAGCTCTTTGATTGATATTGCGTATCCCTATTTTATTTGAGTGTAATGTGTAGTTAGACTTGAATCAATTGAGGTGCATGGACTCTGCATGTATTGTGTATTGTAATTCATTTCATTACTGCCCATTGTAAGAAGTATTTTCATGCTCAGGCTTTGGAGAATATTTCTTACTTATCTGCTGCCTTTATTTAATACCAATATCATGTGTATATTTCACACACATGAATCGCATCATCTGCAAGCCTTCAGATTGACTGGATCTCTGTTTAAGCATGGCATGCATTGATATTTCCTTAATGTATAAAAAGTAGAAATCTTGTCTGCACATCTCTTCCATCTGTGTCATATGCCATATACCATGTAGGCTATGTATTGTGTGTGTGAATGTATCATGAATAGTTTCAAGCTCCAGCCCTAGAGTCAGAATGCATCAAATATTAGCTCTCCTATTTGTATTACAAGTATGACCTTGGGCAGAGTACTTCCACCCTCTGTAAGGTGGGGATGACAATAGTACCTATATCATAGCATTGTTGTGAAGATTAAATGTGATAATACATGTTAATAGCTGATGATGGTAAGCATGCATAGTAAATGTGGCACATGGGAAACATTCAGTATATTTGTATATATAGTAGAATGTTAAATTCCAAACTATGTTTCACAGCAGCACTGACAGGTTGCTCTCAGACCCTGAACTGAGTGCTGCAGAAAGCCCTTTGGCTGACAAGAAAGCCCCAGGGAGTGAGCGTGCTGCAGAGAGGGCAGCAGCTGCCCAGCACAACTCCGAAAGGGCCCACCTTGCCCCTCGACCATCATACGTCAACATGCAGGTAACAGTAATAAAATAGGAAAGTCATTCATCTGTAGGGTGCTTGAGGGGGGTATGGAGAATCAGTGAGTGTTTGCAGTACTACAGAAATTAAGTTTTCCTTCTGTGCTCTGTTCAAAATGCAATTTAAATATGCTGTAGTTAGTTTGCTATAAACATTAAAATTGAAATGCAGGATTTAGCTTAAGTGAGAAGAATTCTTTAAAATATATTTTAAATAGTGCAAAAAGATCTGTGTCACTATGTCTTATGCAAATAACATTATTCATCTGTTACTTGAAAAAATGTTAGATGAATGTGCAAAATTGTATTTCTAAGTATTACTGCCTCATGACATAGTCTTGAATAAATAGATGTAATATTCTTCTGTCTGTGAAATGGAGGTGATAAATTTGGTGTCATTTAAAGATAGTGATGAAAATAATGTGAAATTTTAGTTCTTTGAAAGTATATGTTGAATATTATTGATGATTATATTAGTCCACAGATTTTAATGATTATTTTAAACAACTTCCTGAACAGGGACTTTCTCTATATCCATTTTCAAAGTACTAGGCTAATTACTCAAAGTAGACTATTGACTATGAAATTTAGAAATCTGATTCCCATATAGATTACAACATGAAAGATAAGGATTCTGTGTTTTCCACTTCTCATTTTGGAACCAGAATCACTAGGTAGACTTACCTATTTCATAGGAAGAGATTGATGACCCTCAACTCCAAAAAAATAGGGAAAATGTTTCACAAAAATCTTAGAAATGAAAAAGCTGTCATTGATATCTCAAATGAATTAATTCGTGGAGCTAAATTATACTACTGTAATTTCAGTGCAATCTATAATTCCGTCCTCCTTCTCTGGTTTTTAATCCTTTGCATTTAAACATCTTTGTAAGTTTCTAGTTAGTTGTTTTTACAAAAGCTTTGGCCTTTATAATGTGTTAGTGCTTAAAAAAAAGACGTTTATTACATTTTCTCTGGTGGGTTTATTTTCAGTTAATATGAATTAAAACTCTTCCACTGAAGAAATACAAAGTCCTCTTTATAAACCTTTATGGATTTTGTTTGTCTTGGGTTCTAGTCATCTTTTCCATCAGGTTTTTACCTTCAGTGAATCAATTTCATGCTTCTTTCTCTTAGGATGGTTGAGAATGTTCTTGATGACAGTTTCAACTTAAGTAGATGCATTTATGCCATTAATGAATAGCTGTCTCTTAAAATCACTAAGAAATCAATAATAATAGTCACTGAGCATTGACAGGGAGAAAGACTGAGGACTTCCCTGACTTCCTCGGCTGAAAATGATCTCTGTCTCCTAATAGCTCTTGGAGTGCTGCATCTCTAGCTCCCTCTTCATGCTTATCTCACTTCCTAATTTATTTTATAGTTATTTCTCTTTCTCAACCTTCCTGAGACTGTAAGTCACTGAGGCTATAGATTATTTTTGATTCATTGTTGTATTCTTCCACAAAGCTCAGCAAGGTCTCCTTAACCATTAGGCACTAAATAACTGTTTATTGAATAAGTGAATTTAGGTTCTCCTCACACCTTGCCCTTAGACATTACTAATAAAAAGTTGATTTTAAGTCCCAATGCCATATTAGACCTAGGATTTCAAAATCACCATCAAACTGTGTTATGTAAAAGCTGGCTGTCCTGATTGACTGTTATGTTTTTAGTTATGATGTATCCTTGTTTGTCTGAGACAGACCCTGTTTATTTTTATTATTCAGGCCTAATTATCATTCATAGCACATTTCACTCAGAAGTGTCCTGTTTCAGACCATAAGATAAGGGCAATTTACATAGGATGATGTAATCTTCCTTGGAAGAAGGTTAAAGACCTCTTGCCAGTTGATGCTTACCCCTCCTGATAGGCCTTTAAGACACACTTAAACCAACTCTTGGCTAGTTCCTATATTGGAGAGTTCATAACACTTAGAAAGCATTTGATATGTAACTATATCTGCACTACTTTCTTCCAAATGACCCAACTTGGTCTCTACATAGATCTGGCTGCATCATAGTTACTCATTCCATGTTAAGGAAATGAATGAATTGTGCCATCCTAGTCCCGTGCAACAGAAAGCAACTAGGTTTAATTGTATTGCATTGCTTAATGTTATTACAGATTAGATCTAGACATTTGCATTTACTTCAATTCAAAAGCCAAGACTATGCCAATTAGGCTAAATAACTTTTTAAGTTGTCTTGACTTCATACTACTTCAGGCCACACTTACCTAAGTGAAGAGAGGATTTTTAGACACAAAAGAGGCCGATAGATACCTGACGGCATTTTGGTAGTATATTATTTAGAAACTTAGCATAACTATACTTAGGTTATTCACTATACTCTTGGCCTGTATCACTATAGATATTGGCCTCAGTATGCTGATATTTATAATAAATAGGGATTTTTTTTTCTTCTTGAGGGAAAAATTCTTACTCTTGTCACTGCCATGACTTAAAGTCAGAAGTAGTAATTTATTATTCTAATTAATTAGTTTTGAAAGCATGTTTAAACTTATCGACTTACATTGGATTTCTGTCACATTATGGTGCACAGCTTAGAATATTTCTCAGGCAGATTCATGGGACACAGTCAAAACCTTTGTTCTTTCATTGTAGACTGTGACATTTGGAGAGACTGGCAATAAAGATATTTTCTCTCTGTTTTATTTTCAGGCATTTGACTATGAACAAAAAAAACTACTAGCAACCAAAGGTATATGATACACTAATGATTTACACTTTGATTGTTTTTCAGTACACTCATGAATGTTTTTGACTACTCGCGGTGAATTGAGAAATTGGACATACATAAAAAGAAACCCAGAATATCTGGGTGCAAGTTGCACAAATTCTGCTGAGGCTGAATGTATTTTGTTGAATAGGTTAACATTAGATCGTTAAAAAATCATGTAGCATTTTTTCATTTACCATTACTTTGGGTAAAACGTTTTATTAAAATAACTTTATGCCTTTGTGTTACAAAATAACAGTCAATGATAATTTCTTCACATATAGCAAAGAAACAGTGTTCACCATCATTATTTTATTTAAGAATTAAACATACCAAGCATTTGTTTTATATTCTCTTTTCCAAAGCTATGTTAAAAAAACCAGTGGTGACGGAGGTCAGAACACCCACAAATACCTGGAGTGGCCTGGGGTTTTCTAAATCCATGCCAGCTGAAACTATCAAGGAATTGAGAAGGGCCAATCATGTGTCCTACAAGCCCACAATGACAACCACTTACGAGGTTTGTAGAGTCTTGCCTTACCCATTCTTCCTGTTCTCTCAACAAAAGAGAGCAATCATCCCCGCTCCCCCTTATTATTTATGTACATAAGGGAAAATGATTAGTGGTGACTTGTTTTTGTTTCTAGTCCTGTAAACTTACTATTATCAAGTTGATGCTTTATTGTATATTATGGTCTCTTGTCTGTCCTCTCTCAGAGTTGTTAATCAGCTGTTAAATGATGTAACTTTGGATGTGTGTTTTTGTTGGGGGTGGAGTGTGTCATAAATGATAAAGTATGGCCGAGATTAAGCAAAGGGCAGATGTAATATTTTACAAAATTGTATAGAAAGCGCTTTTTCCAAGGATATCACTAGCAAGGCCTCCATAGGGGGAAAAGGCAAATATTCAACAAAAACAGGTTTTCAGATATGAGTTAAAAATTCAGTGTGTTCAGATGTGCCAAGAACACAGCAGGAAGTATCTTAAACAAGAGCTCCAAAATTTTTATGTTTCCCAGATGTTGGCTGCCTGCTCAGGGTGAGACTGGGAAGCTGGCATTCCCACCACATGGAGGAGAGATCCAGAGTTCCATTCTCCTCAGCCAGGCGACACGTGACTCACCAAGCAGGCCTTTTCCATTTGAGAGTATCAGATTTTGGCTCTGAGCCTTCGAGAGTGGAGGTGGGGCTAGAGAGTGTGAGCACACACATACACTCACAATTCTGGGAGACTGTGCAGACCCACACATGGATGAAAACATTCTAAAATCAAACTGTTCAACAAGAGAGCACACTGTAGGCTGAAAAGCAAGTACTGGTTAAGGATTTCATAATTGTGAGTCTAGTAACTAGCATTTGTAGATTGACCTTCTATTTTCCACTCATTTTCTTTGTAATAAATTAGGCTACGGATGAAAGGCAAAAACAAACATGCTGTTTCTCTCATTGTCTCTTTGAGTAAGTGGAAAATAAAATACTATTGAAAAACTAAAAAGAATAGTCTGTTTCTGAATTTTATTGTCAGAATTATAGTAGCAACCGGGCAGCCTGTATTTAAAGATTGAAGTTACTTTCAGCAGCAAGAATGCAGGAACCATTATGACAAATTTGGGGCTCCAGGAGGTGTATTCTTCTTTCTGCCATTATAGCACTGAGAGAAAATAAACATCTCTTTTTGTTAGCGGAAACCATAAAACTGCTACGCTAATTCTTAGATTTCCTTTTTTGTTTGTTTTTTTTGTTTTGTTTTTGTTTTTTTTAAGATGTGGGTACAATTCAGGATTAGGTATACAAGTGGTCATTGTACAGGTAAAGTCTGGGCCTCCCTTTGGTCCCCAATTCACCTGGTTTGAGATCAGGTTGATGTTGTATGTCCCTTTCCCTCCCCTGGCAGTTTCCAGCTACTGCCAATCCCTTTCTTATAGTATTATGATAAGTTTTCAGGGTCCACTTATGAGTGGCAACATGTAGTGCTCAGTTCTTTGTTTCTGTGATGGATCACTGAGTATTATAGACTCTAAATCCATCCAAATTGCTGTGAAGTCCATAATTTTATCCTTTATGACTATCTAATATGCCATGATGTATATATACTTTTTAAAAAAATCCAGTTCACTTTTGGTGAACAGCACAGTTGGTTCCATGGTAGAAAACAGTGTGGTGTTTCCTTAAAAATCTAAAAATCGACCTTCTATATGACCTAGCAATCCCCCTTCTGGGAATATACCCCGAGGAACTCAAATTATTCTATACAAAAAGATACCTGCACATGCATGTTTATCGCAGCATTATCCATAATTCTTAGACTTTCAACTGATGTATCCTGCGATTGTCCCTTCCACTCACCCTTGCTTTAGGTGTTGATTATGTATTTGTAGTTTCAGAGATGAAATATTACCTTTAGAAATGTTTATTGAGTTCTGCCGTCTATGACCAACAGTATGACAAGTTGAAAATGATAATCATTTCAGTAATGGAGTTGTCAAGTACAGGGACCATGGGGTCTGATAGCCACCACTAACCAGATACATAGCTTTGGTGAGTGACTTCACTCCTCCAAGCCTGTTTTTTCATTTGGGTTGAACTGAGGAGAGGATCAGAGAGGTCATCCAGTGCTTACCATGGGGCACTGTAAGTTTATAGTGATACTGAGCAGCTAGTATTTTTTCCAGTGGAGAACTTTACCCTGAGGAAAACTGAAGGCATGCTGAAAGATGAGATTGTGTATATGAATGTTCATTGATGGAAGTAATTCTGCACATTCAAGCTATTTATGCTTTTTATATCCAAATGAATACCTTGGGGTATTATTTGAACACATACTATATTAGTAATAATTATCTTAGATCACATTCATTCAGTTCTTTGTGGTTTATAAGGTACACTTTCATCCACAAGTTTATTCAGCCCCCACAAACTGCCAGTGAGGAAAGAGGGACCCAGAATGGTTAAGTATCTCTTAGTTAAGGTCATAGTCAGTAAGTGTCAGAGAAAGGACTTGAGTTCATTTTACAGAATATCCTATATGCCTCTTCTTAATGACTCAACCCGGGTGGGTCCATAGCAGAAGGTGATATATAACTGACCTAGAGCCCATACTTATATGGGTGTAAGAAGTACTTGGAGAGCTTGATAAAGATGCACATTCTTCCTCTAGGATCTCATTCAGCAGATAGGAAACTAGGTATCTAGCTGCATTTTCAGCAAGAACTTAGAAAAATTCTGATGTAGGCATCTCTCTGTGGAGAAAATAAAAAACCTGCAAAGGGATCAAAAATGATTTTCAACTAAGAGTAATGAAGGATCAACCGCATTGCCAACTAAGGGGCATGATGGCAGAAATGGGCATAGGACCCCAAAAGACTTTTGCTCCAGCACTTATGCCAGGATGTATGGACTACTTTCCGTGGGCAGAAATGTATAGGGCTGAACCCCTTCCTGTGACTTGCTTTGGCTGTTGTGGGCTAGCCTGCTCCATCATCCTGGCTGGTGCCTGGCAGCCCATTCACACTGAAAGTTGGTAGGAGGGCGGGGATGGCTGCCTGGACTGAAACATCGGCATTTGCCATGTAACCTGATTTTCTTCACCTTTAAACGCTGCTAATGGAAAGATAAGATTAAGCTTTTTTTTTTTTATGTGCTAAGTTCTCCTTGGTATGTAGGACTCATACTTTTCCTTATGTATCCCAAATTCTTTGAGATGTAGGGAAAGGACCCCTCGGATAGCAATATCTGATTTTTTAGAGCAATTCTACCCATACTTTGCTTTATTCTGCCATTGCTCAGAAGGACTAAAACAGGGCAGTCAGCAAAGATTGCTTCTGTGGATTTGGATATGGAGAAGGACCTGGAGAAATGTGGAGAGAACAATTTGTATTAAAAGAGAGACCACATCTATGCTTATAGTACTAATACTTTTTAGTTGACACATGACTAGAAACACTCTCCTTTTCTCCTTACTTTCCCCCTCAAAAAATAAAACCAAATGATCAAGGAGAATGCTGCTCTGTAAGAAGCATTGTACTTGGCCAGTGAGTCCTGATGGGTGATGGCAGTACTTTCAATATGCCAGGGATCAAGGATTCCCTGCTCTAGCAAGTTGACTTGAGGAAAGAATTGGATACTTTAAACTCTGTATTCAGTATTATTGAGAAGTAGACTTCAGCAACTTTTTTCCACTTTTAAGGTAGCTTTGAGGAATTAACCCATTTTAAATAGCTTCTTTAGATAAGAAGCAGGCACTTTCAAGCTTTCAAGCTTTTTTGTTTTCTCTGAGATTCAAAAATGTGACCCTGTTCCCTTGATGTTATATTGATTTTTATTTGACCAAAAGTCAAACAAAAGGCTGCTTTGACATTCCATATCTTTGTCACACCAACAGAGCTACAGAAAGGTTTGGGATTTTCCTTTTCTTTTTGCCACTCATCTTTTAAAAGCATAAGTAATGGTCGTATATTCTAAGGGGCAGATAAAACCTGCACTGGGAATCAAAAATGGTTTTCAGCTTCTTAGTACTAAGAGTAATGAATCATCTGATTATTTTAAATCTTATAAATCTAAAAATGAAAATATTAAAGGTATTTTATTAAAAATACAAATGTTAAAGATGTTTTCATTGGAACGGTCATTGGTTTTTTTTTTTTTTTGGTCTCAGACGCCTTCATTCCTAAAAGTCAGCAAAGGCTTCCCCTAGATTTAGGGAATGAATCTTTAAGATTCATTCATTAATTTCACACATATTAAGCACCTTCTGTGTTCTAGACACAATTCTGTGCACTAGTGATACAGTCTTGAATAATCATCTCATGGAAAGAGCTTGTTTTCTAATGGATAGAGAGAAACATAAAATAAGTAAACTAGAAGGCAGTGGGTAACAAAAGTCCCTGATAAATATGAAATGGAGACTGCTTTAGATAAGGTAGTCATAAAGCAGGCCTTATGAGCAGATGACATTCAAGCTAAAACCTAAAGGACAAGAAAAGGGCCATTGTCTTGCTAAGCTATGGTGTGGCCATGTACTCTTTGAGCTTTAACTGTTGCCGTGTTTTCTGGCTTTGGCCCCCTTCCCTACCTTGTGGAGGTGAATCTCCTCTTTTCCTCTTTCTCTGTCTTTTATTTACTTTCTAAATAAACTATATTTTCTAATCTAAAAATAATTTTTAAAAAACAAGAAAAGTCAACCTCATTAAGATCTAGGGAAAGAGCCAAGGTGATCAAGCTGGCATGGTCATCCTAAAGTCAGATCCAGCTGGTGAGTTTGTGGAGCAGAAGATGGGTAGAGTGGGGATCCCTGGAGATAAGACTGGAGAGAAGCAGAGGCTCAGTTACAGAGCACGTCAGCCAGTGGCGAGGCACGATGGAAACGTGCTAACAACACTTCACAGAGAGGCATGGTTTGTTCTAGTTTGCATTTTAAGAAATCAATCTTGCTGTTTTATGGAAACTGGGTTATGGGGGAAGGGCAGCAAGAGCATAACCAAAATGGCCATCAAGGAGGAATTGATGACAGTGGTGGAGATGAACAGAAGTGGGAAAACTTGGGGCATGTTTAGAGATGATGCTGATAGAATGTGCTGATGGATTGGATGTATTGAGGGAAGGAGGAACCTTAGAACTTTGGCTGGAACAGCTGGGTGAGTGATAGAGTCACTTGCTGGGATTCAGGACTTTTGAGAGAGTAGTAGGTTTGAGGGTAGCTGGTGGAGATGGGTAATCAACAAGTCTATTTCAAGCATGCTACCTTTGAGATGCCTATTAGATGGTAAAATGAAGGTGTCAGGTTGGCAACTTGGTGATTCTGAATCTCAAGAGAGAAGTCAAATCAGGAAGTAGAAATCTGGGAGCCACTGCAGTCATTTTGCTTTAAACAAGCTTTAAGATTTCTTAACAAGAAAGTATACAGAGAGAAGAGAAGGGATCTTGGGGCCAAGCCCCTGGGTAATCTGACATTTAGAAAGGAAAATAAGAGGAAGAACCTACAAAGGATGCAGTGAGCTGGGTGGAAAATCTGGAGACTGGGTGCTATGATGCCCTCAAGAGGGAAGTATTAATTTAAAGAAGGAAGTGAACTATGATTGCATTGTGGCAAGATTGAACTAATTGACTTTATTGAAGTGAACTATAAAGAGTTCTCTTAGAATTACCCAATGAACGTAAAACTTTGCAAATCAGAGAATCTTAACTTTAATGCTCTAATACAAAGTAGGGGAACTGTAATACAGTAATTAAATAATTGATGAATAAAAGGATGAGTAAGTTCAGTGCAAACTTTGAGATATTTCCAATTATTTTTATCTTGGTGAATTTAAAAAGGTGTAAATCATTGCAGGTTTAACGCCGGCTCTCTCTCCAGGCTCCAGTTCTATCAGCCTGGAAAGTAGATTCTCCTCCCAGCACTAAATCTAGCTGTGCCTTGTCCTCGTGTCTTCTTCTGGTGTGACATGAGGCAGAGAATCTTTGCTATACCACCTGGAAGATTTGCTTTGTGTTCCCAAAAATTGGGAGGAATCTCAGCATCTACTCTTCCAAATTTTATAGGAGAGATTCTTTACAATGAAGCTCTCAGAACTCCCTCTTACAATGAAGGAAAAAGATTTTACTACAGATATTACCAAGTGACCTTGGTGGTAGGAAAAGACTTTAGACAGGCACCACAGCCCCTTTCTGAAAGTCAGCCTTCATGAGCAACAGCAGAGGCAGTGATACAAGTGAATGGTGGTAGTGTCATGTGGATTCTCTTCTTCTCCCACCATAAGAAACCCACCTTATTAAATATTTCCAAATCTGGCTTTGACTGTTTACAGGGCTCATCAATGTCCCTCTCACGCTCTAACAGCCGTGAGCACTTGGGAAGTGGAAGCGAATCAGATAACTGGAGAGACCGAAATGGAATAGGACCCGCAAGTCATAGTGAATTTGCAGCTTCTATTGGCAGCCCCAAGCGTAAACAAAACAAATCAGGTGAGCCTTGTCTTTTATTCATACTTTTAGGTATACTCAGCTTAGAATGTGTTTATTTGGTTTGGGATGATATTGAAGTATCACTGGCCTCTGTGACTTCAAGTGTTTGGTGTTATTCACATGCCATCTCTCCTGTGAAGCCTCCCCTACTTCTCCCAGTGAATCACGCCACTTCTCTCTCATGGCATTTTGTGCATGCGTTCATTCTAGCAAATGCCATACTGTGGGATAAATATCTGTCTATCCTTGTGGGACTTGGGCTCTATAAGCCAGGGACCATATTGGTTGATTCAGTACACATTTATGAAGTGTTCTTGTGCCAGGCATTCTGTTACATTGTGGCTTGTTGTTTATTTCTTCCCAAATGCCTAGTGCAGTAACTGACACCTAGTAGGTAGGTGCTTAGTAAATGTCTATGGAATGAAGCATGAATGAGTAATGTACATACAAACATCCCGATGACCAAGAAAAGATAAGGATATAAGAAAGCAGTTGAGAAAAAGATGATCAAATTAGCATCTTGAACAATTGAAGAAAGACTGTCCAGTGGGTAACTACTAATGGTGAAGAACAGGAATTGATGGGGTTTTTTTTATTGACATGATATAACTAAATTAGCATAAACAGGAAAGAAGTTTATTTGGCAGCAAAGGGATTCTGGCTTCAAGCAAATGCAACCGAGACTCAGCATGAGTCTAGTGTTTTGTCTATGACAGCACTGTGCTTCTGGGCTATATAAATAGGTGAACAGATCAGAGTTGACATTGTCATCACAAAATATGCCCCCAATGTCTTTTTTCTGGGTTGTTGTTGTTGTTGTTGTTGTTGTTGTTGTTGTTTGACAATATTTGGAGTCCTGAAACGTGTAACTTGGAGTGTTTGAAGAACACTTGAAGAAAGACAATCTAGCTGAGCATAATAGACACTCAGTAACAGCCAGTTGTTACCATCAATCAAGTCGGCTGTGTTGTCAGTAGTCTCAGATTTGAAAAGAGCAATCATGGTCTTTTAAATAAGAAAACAGGTCAACTTTTTCATTCCCAAATGCTCTGTCAACAGTAGCCTGGAGACTTTCCATTAGTTACCAGCTGGGACCTCCACCATTTACAGTGTAATGGAGTTGAGACCAGCTGGTGCCAGGCCCCAGTGGAGGGGTAGAAATGATGCTCCATCAACAGTTCAAGATAAATTCCTTTAGTGCTTCTCCTTTTCTGTCTTTATCTCCTGTCCTGTTAGACCCACTGTGGGTGGAAGTGGGGGGTGTCTGGTTTACGATCAGGTACCACACAAAAGATGCAAAGAGTTGCACAGAAGTTAGATTGGAAAATATAGTCAGTAAATTAGGGAGAGAGAGAAAGAGATTGAGAGTCCCCTTCCTGAGGCAGGGGAGGGAGGCCAAAGCCAAGAAACATGCCACACCAGAGTTCAGCAAAGCAATGGTGGCTGGCTACTTGTGATTGAGTCCTTTTAATCCGTCCTTTGGTTGGGAGAAGTCCATGAAGGTGGTTGGGTGGTGGTCTGCTCCATGT
>CAUYQG010073906.1:0-38218 GCA_963574415.1 Tarsius wallacei
CTTACAGTCTATAATACTGAGTGATCTTTCACAGAAACAAAGAACTGAGTATCACATGTTCTCACTCATAAGTGGACCTTGAACAACTATCATAATACTGTAAGAAAAGGATTGACAGTAGCAGAAAACTATGGGGAGGGAGGAGTGGGGGGTGGGATTGGAGAGGAGTGGGAATCTGCCTGGGGTGGGGGGCGCACACCTCATCGACAAGAGTACCTGCATAATGAATATTTGTATACCTAACCCTGAATTGTACCCCACAATTTTAAAATAAAAAAATTTAAAAGTTAGCAGAAAAAAAAAAGAAGAATGCCCTGGCCCTGGGAGTTGCGAGGTCTGTGGATGACTTCCAGCTCAACCAGTTACCAGCTGTGCGAACTTGGGCTCAGAGCCTCCATTCCCAGCACCACTACTTCTCACCCACAGTAACGCCAACCTTGCCTCTAACCCAAGACCATACTGTGAATGAGTGAGACAATAGTTAGGAGGCAATACGGTGTTAAAATATCAATATAGCCATACCACACACACATCCACCCACTCACACAAGTATTTGCATTTTAATAGGGAACTTTTTGGGGGTTACTGTTGGTTTTTCAGTAAATGCTTTTTCTCAAAATGTTAGTTTTCATTTTTCTTGTCACATATTGAATGCATATGCATTATAGAGAAACTAGGAAAGATAAATAAACCAAAAGTAGAAAATTAAAATAATCCATGGCTTAGTTTCAAAAATATTTTTCAGATATTTCATATATATACACATATATATACACACTTATATATATAAGCACACACATATAAAATTTATAAAACTGTGTCACATGGTACATTTTGTTTTTGGAAATTCCTATTCCCACTCAACAATATATTTAAATATTTTTCCATATTCATAAATATGATCTTTGTTGTTATTTTTAATAGATACAGGATTCTGTTGTACTAGTGAATATGCTATACTTTTTCCTAACCAGTGAAATTTACATACTTTTGACATTTGTATTGCTATATACTATGCTATGCTGGACATATTCATAGTCAAATATGCATTATAGTCAAATATACTTTTTCATTATTATTATATCTGTTATGGTGATTAGTGATCAGTGATCTTTGATGTGATCATTGCATTTGTTTTGTTGTGCCACGAACCAAACCCCAAACTTAATTGATAAACGCTGTCTGTGTTCTGATTGCTTCACCAACTGGGCATTCTCCTGTCTTTCTCCCTCCTTGGGCCTCCCTATTTCCTGAGACACAAAAATAGTCAATTTGGAGTGACTGTTGCACGTTTTCTTTTATTCACCTGCTATTCTCCATGGGCTGCCTGGGTCCTAGAGTTACAAAGATGAATTTGGCACAGGAACCGTTAATCTGGGAAAAAATACTGAAGCAATCATAATTCCATTTGGGCTTGCTGGCCTTCCTAGGGTTCCTGGTGTGCCTGACAGGACCTTTCATGACCCAAATCCTCACTCATACAGCCCCACTCCCCTCCCCAACCTGAAATGATCCTTTCTCTGCCTGGCAAACTTCTACTCTTTCCTCAAGACTCAATCCAAATAACTCCTGCTCTATGCAGTCTTTGCTAACACCCTAAAAGAGAATAAGACTTTCCTGGAGGATTGTAAGGCCCAGAGGACCTGTCAGGTTCCATCTGAATTTATCTATACCTTCTTGTATCAGCTCTCCTTCTGCACTGCAGGTTCCTTGGAGTTGAAGACTTTGATTTGCTTTTTATCTCCAGCTGTGCCCAGCAAGACGCCTAACACATATGGAATGTTCTTGCTGAACACTTAGTGAATGAATTGCCAGCACCATGTTCTAAAAATAATAAATACAACAACTGAAGTTCCATTATTGGCAAAGAAGGGCTATTCACAAAGGCCCATGGTCAGCAACCAGTTGAAGGGACGGCTCAGCTGTCCTGGCCCACATGGGCTGGGCCAGCTTTTACCATGTCCCAATTTTGTCACCCTCTCTCTTGCCCTGACTTTTGAAGACCTAGACATCATTTGTTAAGTTCCTCAGCTCACTTAGGCAACCAAGGGCACCAGAGGGCTCACCAGGGGAATATCCAGGACCTAAAACTTTTCTAATTGGGGAAACTCCCTTAAAGAAGAATCATGAATACCAAATTTGGTATAAAAATATTTGTTTCAGCCAGGAAAAGAAATCACAACAGCTTATAAATTTTTAAAGCTGACCAATATCACAAAACTCTAACTGACAACCTGACACATAACTCTGGTATTTTTTTTTAACTTGTCAGTTATTTTGAGTTAAATATACAACATTAATCTGAAATTAAGGAGTACGTAAGAATAATACACATACATATTTTAAATGACTACAGCCTGGGGCAGAAAATATACACAATGAGCTTGTAGCATCTTGCAATGCCAGAAAGTAAGAAAGTGCTTTAAAAAATTGGTGGTCATATTTCTTGTCAAAGGGACAAGAGTTAACCGAAAGAGCCCCAATGGCCAAAGCTGGAGCAACTTAAGCAACAAAATTAGAAAGTACAGGAATAATTCGTTTTAGTGTGCTTCACTTTATAGCGTTTTGCAGATATTACTTTTTTTTTTTTAATTGGGCCGGATGTAGTGGCCCACACCTGTAATCCCAGCACTTTGGGAGATGGAGGCAAGAGGACTGCCTGAGCCCAGGGGTTCGAGACCAGCCTGGGCATCTTGGTCAGACTTCATCTCTACAACAAACTATTAACTGGACATGGTGGTGCTCACCTGTAGTTCCAGCTACTTGGAAGGCTGAGGCGGAAGGATCGCCTGAGTCCAGAAGGTTGAGGCTGGGATAGTCATGATTGTGCAACTGCACTCCAGCCTGTGCGACAGAGTGAGACTCCAATTCAAAAAAGAAAGAAATGAAGGAAGGGAGAGAAGGAGGGAGGGAAGAAGGAAGGAAGGAGGGAAGAAGGGAAGGAAGGAAGGAGGGAAGGAGGGAAGAAAGGAAGGGAGGAAGGAAAGAGAGGGAGAGAGGGAGGGAGGGAGGGAGGGAAATTGAAGGTTTGTGGCAACCCAGCATCGAATAAAGTCTATCGGTTCCATCTTTCTAACAGCATGTGCTCACATCATGTCTCTGTGTCGCATTTTGGTAATTCTTACAATGTTTCATTTTTTTCCCTTATTTTTATATCTGTTATGGTGATTCATGATCAGTGATCTTCGTTGTGATCATTGTACTTGTTTTGGGGTGCCATGAGCCAAACCCCAAACTTAATTTATAAATGTTGTCTGTGTCCTGATTGCCTCACCAACTGGCCATTCCCCTGTCTCTCTCCTGCTCCTTGGGCCTCCCTATTTCCTAAGACACAAAAATATTGAAATTAGGCCAATTAATAACCCTACAATGTCCTCTAAGTGTTCAAGTGAAAGGAAGAATGTTGCACATGTCTCATTTTAAATTAAAAGCTAGAAATGATTAAGCTTCATGAGGAAGGCACTTTGAAAGCTGAGGTAGGCCAAAAGCTAGGCCCCTTGGGCCAAACAGTTAACCAAGTTGTACATGCAAAGGAAAAATTTTTGAAGGAAAGTAAAAGAGCTACTCCAGAGAACAAACAAATGATAAAAAAGCAAAGCAACCTCACTGCTGATATGGAGAAAGTTTTAGTGAGGTCTGGATAAAAGATCAAATTTGTCACAACTTTCCCTTAAGTCAAAGCCTAGTCCAGAGCAAGGCCCTAACTCTGTTTAATTCTATGAAGGCTGAGAGAGATGAGGCAGCTGCAGAAGAAAAGTTGAAAGCTAGCTGAGACTAGTTCATGAGGTTTAAGGAAAGAAGACGTCTCCATAACATACAAGTGCAAGGTGAATCAGCAAGTATTAGTGGAGATGCTGCAGCAAGTTATCCTGAAGATCAAGCTAGATAATTGATGAAAGTGGTTACACTTAGCAACAAAGTTTCAGTACAGATGAAACGGCCTTCTGTTGGAAGAAGATACCAACTAGAGAAAAGAAGTCAAAACCTGGCTTTGACTTGTCAAAGGACAGGCTGACCCTCTTGTTAGGGGTTAGTGCATTTTGTGACTTTAAGTTGAAACCCATGCACATTTGCCATTCCCAAACTCCTAGGGCCCTTTAGAATTATGTTACGTCTACTATGCCTGTGCTATAGAAATGGAACAACAAAGCCCAGATGGCAATGCATATGTTTACAGCATGGTTTACTGAATATTTTAAGCCCAATTTTGAGACCTATTGCTCAGAAGAAAATATTCCTTTCAAAATATTACTGCTAGCTGGGCTCGGTGGCTCAGCCTGTAATCCCATGCCTTGGGAGGCTGAGGTGAGTGGATTGCCTGAGCCCGCGGGTTCAAGACCTGCCTGGGCAACTTGGTAAGACCTCATCTCTACAATAAATAAAAAAATTAGCCGGGCGTGGTAGCGTGTGCCTGTAGTTCCAGCTACTTGGAAGGCTGAGGCGGAAGGATCGCCGGAGCCCAGCAGGTCGAGGTTGCGGTGGCCAGGAGCAGCCAGTGCACTCCAGTCTGGGTGACAGAGTGAGACTCCAACTCAAAAAAAAAAAAAAAAAAAAAAGTTACTGTTCATTGACAATGTACCAGATTACACAAGAGCTCTGTTGGACATGTGAAGGAGATTAATGCTCTCATGCCTACTAACACAATACCCATTCTATAGCCCACGGATCAAGGAGTAACATTGACTTTCAAGTCTTATTGTTTTCAAAATGCATTTTGTAAGGCTTCCCTAGATAGTGATTCCTCTGATGAATCTGGGCAAAGTAAATTGAAAATCTTCTGGAAGGGATTCACCATTTAAATGCCATTAAGAACATTCATGATTCATAGGAAGAGGTCAAAATGTCAACATTAACAGGTGTTTAGAAGTTGATTCCAACCTTCATGGATAACTTTGAGAAGTTTAAGACTTCAGTGGAGGAAATCACTGCAGATGGGAAGGAAGGAAACTAGAAATAGAAGTAAAGCCTAAAAATGTGACTGAATTGCTACAATCTCATGATAAAACTTCAGTGGATGAGGAGTTGCTTCTCTCATTTATTTATTTACTTATCTGTTTATTTATTTATTTATTTGTTGATTTATTTTGAGTTGGAGTCTTATTCTGTTGCCCAGGCTGGAGTGCAGTGGCACGCTCACGGCCACTCCAGCGTCGACCTGCTGGGCTCCAGCAATCCTTCCACCCTGGCCTTCCAAGTAGTCGGAACTACAGGTGCACGCTACCATGCCCGGCTAGTTTTTTGATTTATTATAGAGATGTGGTCTCGCCAAGTTGCCCAGGCTGTTCTCGAACCTGTGGGTTCAGGCAATCCCCTCAGCTTGGCCTCCCAAAGTGCTGGGATTACAGGCCACCACCCCGGCCTTGGAGTTGCTTCTTATGGATGAACAAAGAAACTGATTTCTTGATATGGAATCTACTCTTGGTGAAGAGGCTGTGAACACTGATGAAATGACAACAAAGGATTTGGAATATTACATCAACCTAACTGATAAAAGTAGCAGGGTTTGAGAACTTTGGCTTCAATTTTGAAAGAAGTTCTACTGTGGGTAAAATGCTATCAAACAGCATCACATGCTACAGAGGATCTTTTGTGAAAGGAACAGTCAATCAATGCAGCAAACTTCATTGTTGTCCTATTTTAAGAAATTTCCACAGCCACCCCAGCCTCCAGCAACCACCACCCTGATCAGTCAGCAGCCATCAACATCAAAGTAAGACAATCCACCAGCACAAAAATTACAACTTGCTGAAGACTCAGATGATTGTTAGCATTTTGGAGCAGTACAGTTGTTTTAAATTAAGATATATACATTGTGTTTTGGACATAATGCTATTGCACACTTAATAGACTGTACAGTGTAGTATAAATATAACTTTTATAAGCACTGAGTAGCCAAAAGATGTCATGACTAACTTTATTGTGATATTTGCTTTATTGCAGTGGTCTGGAATGGAACTTGCAATATCTTTGGGATATGCCTGAACTGGATTGTAACCCAAAGTATAAAATGAATATCTGGTGTTCATGCTGATATAAATGATTGAGGAAAGAAAGACAAGGGGGCAGGGAGGAATGGAGGGAGTGAGGAAGGAAAGGAGGGAGAAATCTCCCATGGAGAAGAATTCTAAACAATTCACATGGGGAGAATTATATAACTCCCCACTCATTAAGTGTGGGCTGCACATAGTGACTTTCTTCCAAAGAGTACAGTATAGTGGGGGGTGGGGATGGGAAGAGTAACTCTACGGTGGAGAAACCTAACAAACACTACCTCAGCCAGGTGATCGAGGTCAACATTAATGGTGATAAGTTATATTGATAGTATATTCCCTTGGCTTGATGTTATGAAAATGTCACTTTACCTCCATGGTCTTCCTCCCCAGAACCCAGAACCCTGTTAAACCATGAGAAAGGCAGACAAATTCCAAGACAGGGGCATCCTACAACTGACCAGTCCTCCTCAAAACTGGTCAACATTTTCCAAACAGAGGAAAGTCTGAGAATTGTTACCACCAAGATGAGCCTAAGGATACATGACAACTAAATAAAATGTGATATCTTGGATGAGATCCTGAAACCGAAAAAGAACATTCGGTAAAAACTAAGGAAATCTGAACAAACTATGAACTTTGGTTAATGATAATGTATCGATATTGACATATTAACTGTAGCAAATCTACATAAGACAATTGTGGGATAAAACTGTGTACAAAATATATGAGAACTCTCAGTACTGTCTTCACAACTTTCTGTAAACCTAAAACTATTCTTAAAAAATAGTCTATTGTGAAAATAGCTATAATGTTGTATTTAACTCCAAATTGTATAATTAAATTATTCATAAACTACAAAACTTGTTAATGAGCACGTGTTAGAATTCTATCACAGGAACACTGTTCTTCAGGTCATTTTGCTGCATCAGGAGAAACTTTCCTGGTTCTTTTGTCTAGAACATCACACTTTATCAGCAATGAGGAGATTTCACATCTAACCTGGAAGCATTTAGAAAACAAATTAGCAGATAAAAGTGAGCTGCTCTCAGCTGAAGTAGGGATGGAGGCCTACAACTGGTCAACGTTTTCAAAACAAAGTCTGAGAAATTGTTACCACCAAGATGAGCCTAAGGATACGTGACAGCTAAATATAATGTGATATCTTGGATGGGATCCTGAAACAGAAAAAGAACATTTGGCAAAAACTAAGGAAATCTGGCCTTCCTCTTCCCAACCCAACATGGCACCAAAGGAACTCCTCAAGGCTCTAAGGAGTAAGTTTGGTCATTCATTCAACAGATATTTTTGTTGCTTGGGGATTCTGTGGTTAACAAGAGAGGTAACATGTCAGCCTTCTATAAGAGGTGGTCTGAAAAACTCTAGACTAGGGCAATGATTCTCAATCCCAGCTAGACTCGAATCACTGGGGAAGCTTTAAAAAATAATGCCAATGTGTGGGCCTCGTCCCAGGCCAATTAAATATAAATCTCTTAGGGTGGGATCCAGAAATCGGTATGCTTTAAGAACTTCCTCAAGTGTAGCCAGGATTGAGAAACACTGACTAAATGATCTAAGAACAACCAGCTCTAAAATGAGTGGCCTGTGATCTTTGTTATCATGAAACAAGAGAAGAAAAGGTCTGAGGCCCAGACCCTGGGGCGTGTCCCCTCCCCCCTGAGGGAGTCTGAAGAGAAAGGAGTGATGATAGCAGAGGTTTCTCAGCTGAAGGCAAGGCTGGTGTTGGCAGAAGTGGGGGCGAGGGGAGTGTGCTGAGGAGCACTGCGTAGCAACCCACACACTTGCTCGTTTTAGAACAAATCAGCGCTTCTCAGACATATGTACTAAGGAAGCCTTCTCTTGGAATTTTCCAGAGGACTACTGAGCTGAGGACTTCTTTCAGCATAAAAGCACCAAGCCTAGATTCTGCTCATCTTGATACAAAGAATCTCAAAACTAGAAGGTCCATAAGGGATCGCCAGTCTCTATCTCTCTCTCTCTGTCCCTCTCTCTCTCTCTCACACACACACACACACACACACACACACACACACACTCCACAGGCCACACATGTACACATGCTACAATAATATTAGTGGTGCAAGGCCGGGCACGGTGGCTCACACTTATAATCCCAGCACTTTGGGAGGCCGAGATGAGAGGATTGATTGAGCCTACGGGTTTGAGACCAGTCTGGGCAACTTGGTGAGACCTCATCTCTACAATAAATCAAAAAAATTAGCCAGGTGTGGTGGTGCATGCCCATGATCTCAGCTACTTGGAAGACTGAGGTGGAAGGAACACCTGAGCCCAGCAGGTCGAGGCTGCGATGGCCGTGAGCGTGCCACTGCACTCCATCCAGCCTGGGCCCAGAGTGAGACTCCGACTCAAAAAAAAAAAAATTGGCTGAGCTTGGTGGCTCAGCCTGTAATGCCAGCACTTTGGGAGGCTGAGGCTAGTGGATTCCCTGAGCCTGCAGGTTTGAGACCAGCCTGAGCAAATTGGCGAGACCTCGTCTCTACAATTAATCAAAAAAAAAAAAAAATTAGCGAGGCATGGTAGTGCATGCCTGTAGTTCCAGCTACTTGGAAGGCTGAGATAGAAGGATCGCGGGAGTCCAGCAGGTCAATGCTGGGGTAGCCGTGTGCATGCTACTGCTCTCCAGCCTGGGCGATGGAGTGCGACTCCAACTCAAAAAAAAAAAATTGGTGCAGGCTGGGCACAGTGGCTCATGCCTATAATCCCAACACTTTAAGAGGCCAAGGCAGTAGAATTGTTTGAGCCCAGGAGTTCGAGACCAGCCTAGGCAACATAGCAAGACCTTATCTCAACAAAAAATTTAAAAAATTAGTCGGTCATGGTGGCGCAGGTATGTAGTCACAGCTACTCGGAGGCTGAAGTGGGAGGAGTGCCTGAGCCCAGGAGGTCCAGGCTGTGGTAATCTGTGATCGTGCCACTGCACTCCATTCTGGCAACACAGTGAGACCCTGACTCAAAAAATATATAAATATAAATATAAATATAGCACAAGCTGTGTGTTTAGAGCAAGTTTTCAGGGTGCATCTGAACATATCATGTGGATATTTGATCTGCCTGTTGATAATTTTACAACCACAGATAAGAACTCAGCTAAGGAGAAGACTGGAAAACTGTGGCTGAGAAGTAAAGAAAGGGAAGAGCAGATGACCAGTGGCCTAGAGCTGAACACCTATCCTCCACTAACACCCTTGGAGGACAGGCATTACTCTCCCCACTTCACAGAGGAGGCAACTGTGCCTCAAAGAGTCAAATGTCTTCTCCAGGGTCATTTAACTAGCCAGGACAGAGCTAGGATTTAATCATCTTCACAACAATTCATCCCTATCTTCAGATAAGGAAACTGAGGCAGGAAGCGAGCAGTAGCAGAGCTGAGCTTTGACATTGAGAGTAGGTCAACACTTCTCCTGGGTATCACAGATGCCTATTGATCTGGGAGGCACCATCTGCTCCTTCCTCCCGTCCCCCACACACACTCTGGAGAACTCTCTGTACTATCTTTGCAATTTTTCTATAAATGTAAAATTATTCCAAAATAAAACATTTATTTTAAAACAGCACATATTCAATACCATCACTCTTAAAATCCTTCTGTATACTATAAATAAACAAGATTAAAAATTTTTAAAACGTTGGTTGTTTTCATCTTGGCACAGTTTTCAATACCAATTTATGTATATGTTTTATATAATAGACATATCAATACAGTAGCACATATATAAGTTGTATTATTTTCTTAAAGTTGCCATAACAAAGTACCATGAACTGAATGGCTTAACACAACAGAAATTTGAAGACTAGAAGTCCAAAGTCAGCAAGGTGTCAGCAAGGCTGTGATCTCGTTGAAGGCGTTGGGGGAGAATCTTCTGGTGTTGCCAGGGATTCTTAGTGTTCCTTGGCTTGTAGACACAAAACTCCAATCTCTGTTCTATTGTCATATAGACTTCTCCCTGTGTGTCTGTCTCTGTGTACCTTCTTTTCTTATAAGGACACTAGCCACGTTGTATTAAGGGCCTACTCACTGTAATATGACCTCATCTTAACTACATCTGCAATAAGATCACATTCTAAGGTTCTAGTAAGGGCATGAATTTGGGGAAACACTAGCTAACCCAGTATAGTCTGTACCTGGGGCCCACAAAATTCACATCCATCCCACATGTAAAATACACTTGCCCAATCCCAAAAGTTTTAAGCTATTCTTATAACAACTCTTTAGTCCAAAATCTCATCTCAATATCAACTTTAAAAGTCCCAAATTTCATCATCTAAACCAGCTATGGGTGAGACTTGGGGCATGGTACATCCTGGGCAAAATTATCTGTCTTTGGACCTAGGAAATCAGAAAGTAAATTATCAGCTTCCAAAATGCAATGGTGAACAGGGGCAGAACAGACATTTCCATTCCAAAAGGGAGAAATAGAAAGGAAAACAGGGATCCTGAGTCCTGAGCAAGTTTGAAATCCAGTACACAAGTCTACATGGTAGTCTAGGTTCATTAGTCTAGTCTTGCTATTTTTGTGTTTGTTTTTACATTTTCAAAATTTTAAAAATGTATAGAAAAGAAAAAATAGCCGAGAGCAGTGGCTCAAGCCTGTAATCCCAGTACTTTGGGAGGCAGAGGCAAGAGGATTGCCTGAGCTTAAGGGTTTGAGACCAGCCTGAGCAACATGGCGAGAACTATTCTCTACAGTAATTCAAAAAATTAGCCGGGCATGGTGGCACATACCTGTGGTTCCAGCATCTTGGAAGGCTGAGGCAGAAGAATCACCTGAGCCCAGCAGGTTGAGGCTGCAGTGGCTGTGAGTATGCCACTGCACTCCAGGCTGGGCAACAGAGACTCTGATTCAAAAAAGAAAGAAAGAAAAAACAGCTCCTTTTTACTTAATAAAAGAAATGCAGGCTTATTACAAAAAAACGCAAACAAGCAAACAATAAATATCATTCCTAAGTCAATGACCCAGAAGTATTCACTGTTCAAGTTTGATATATTTCCACATACACATCAAATGCATTTTTTGTATTTTATCACTTTTCTACATTATATCTGTACTACATGCATGAGAAAAAGGAAAACTAAATATATTGGTTATATATAGGATTCTACTGACTTTGTCCAATTGTGCAAGCAGTTTGTATCCTGTGCCACATACAAATAGCCTTGTTGGGAGAGGTGGCTGCAATTTCAAACAATATCCAGCCACCAGCCTGGATCTGTTGGGACAGGCATGATTTCTAAGAATAGAATGAAAAGTCACCTTTTTCAGATGAAAGTCCTATGTCTTTCAGCCTTTCAGTAGAATGACTTGCATTATTTCTTTTCTTCTTTAGATTAATATAGTGGAGTCTCTAAAGATGATAAACTCTGAAATATATTATCACAATAGATTGCGAAGGATGGTAATCACAGAAATAATTCTTTGAGCTAAGATATTCTTAGCTGTCAGAATCTGTAGAGTTGTTTTGCTTTGTTTCAAATATTGAGTTAAAATTCTAGAACTACAGATCAATCTGGGAGGGGCATTGCTCCAACAAATAAGTTAAATGTGATATAAAATGAAACAGTCCTATTCACCACAAGGGACAAATCAGGATTGGATCAAACTGGTTGATAATACAATGTTGAAAGTTATTCAAAATAAGTCATAAAATTCCATTTATGTATTTCTATCCCCAAAAACTTGCTCATTAAATACACTTTTTAGCACTAGTGTTTGGTAATTATGGTTAAGTTCAACTATTTAATAAAATGTTTTATTTTTAAAAATAAAATAAAATCATAGTTAGGTACAAAAATTCCAGCAACCTATCATCAATCAGCTCCCCTTCTGTTAGACCATGCATCCTTTGCCCACAACTGTTTTATTAACTGGGATACTATCCATCTCTGTGTAACTTTATGAAATGTGTTTTGGCTTGGAGCACAGAAAATCCATTTAGACATTAATAGTCTAGTTGCAAGTTATGTTATTCATTCACAAGAGTAACAACAGTGTGCTGTGATTTTTTTCCAGCATTTTCCCCCTAATTTTATTGGCTAATAAAATCCAAACACTGGAACCTTTTGCCCAGAAAGTGGCACCAAAGGAAAGCAGCTACCCACCCAGGCCCCCCAGGGGCTCTCTAAGCAGGTCCTCAGAGTCCTGAGGGAGGCCCCCCCCCGGGAGAGAGGAAGTCCTGCTCTCCAACTGCTAGGCTTCCCTACAGGGTCAACCAGAGGTTTTCTTTATGTCTTCCTGACTGAAGGAAGAAAACTGGGTCTCCCTCTAGTTCTTAGGATTCAAAATGGCGGTACTGCAGTATATTCCTACATTTAATTATTTCACTCAAATGTTTTTTTCTTTTTCAAAACCTCAACATCAAGCGATTTTGAGCAAATATTATATACCAGACCCTATGTAAAATGTTGGATATATGAAAAAAGTTCGTGGTTCAATAGGGGAGAGAGACAAGCAATCCAATAATTACAGCTCAACCTGATGAGTACCATACTGAGATACAAAGAACATGGCAGCCCACAGCAGATTTAACACAAACACTACTAAACTAAGATTTTAAAACAGCTGATCAATATAACTATTTTTAAAAAATAATTGTCAAGAAGTTATTGTTTATATTATATAAAAGTATATATATCATCTCAGCCCCATTGGACAAAATAGTGAAAGATATAGGTAGCCAATAAACACAAGACAAAATAAAAATATAAACAAGACCAGACATAGTGGCTCATGCCTATAATCCCAGCACTTTGGGAGGCCGAGGCAAGAGGATTGCCTGAGCCCAGGAGTTCAAGACCAGCCTATGCAACATGGCAAGACCTCTTCTCTACAATAAATAAAAAAATTAACCAGGTGTGGTGGCACACCTGTACTCCCAGCTACTTGGAAGGCTGAGGTAGATGGATTGCTCTGAGCACAGCAAATCGAGGCTGCGGTGTGCCGTGTTTGTACCACTACCCTCCAGAGTGAGACTTCAACACAAAAAAAAAAATTAATAAAAGGAAAACACAGATATACACACACACAATGCACACACAAACACACTCAAATTGGTATACACACACACAGACACACACACATATATGGTAAATATGACTGAAACTCCAGTTGGGTCTCCAGCATCAGAAACCCTCAGCAAGGCCTGGGTACATGCTTGTAATCGCAGCATTTTAGGAGGCCAAGGAAGAAGGATCACTTGAGGCCTGAAGTTACCGGCCCAGGTAACATCACAAGACCTCATCTCTACAAAAAGTGTTTTTAAAATAGCCATGCATGGTGGCATACCCCATAGTCTTAGTTACTCAGGAGCTGAGGCAGGAAAATCCCTTGAGCCTAGGAATTTGAGGTTACAGGAGCTATGATCGCACCATTACAATCCAGCCTGGGTAACAGAGCAATACCCAGTTCAAATAAATAAGAAGAGACCCTCAGTGAGAACAGGTTTCAAGAGGGTTTTGGAACCTTTAGGTGAGACAATTCCATAATCAATAGTCATCAGCCCTTCCCCTTCATGCTTCCTTCTTCCTAGCCATTCTTACTCTCATTATCCTCTGCTTTCTTTATTCCATCTTAAGATGTTCCTTACCTCTCATTTCCCCCTCCACCCCCCAGAGAGTAGAAACTATGAGAACCATGAAGCCGTGAGAAAATGCGAAAACTCATTTTTGTAACCACCTACCCCTTAACCAGTCTCTTAACACGTATGAAAAGGAACGCAGAGAAATGATAATCATTTTGTTAGGCTGGTGGAAATGAGAGAGTATTTTTCTATTTTCCTTTTATATTTTGCTTTACAATTTTTTTTAAGGTAGGGTCAATTCCCAGACAGAATTTCACTATGGTATCTGAAATCAGTCTCTGGCATTTACATCCCATTTAAGTAAGCAAGTCTATTTATAAACTTAAAAGACAAGAGAAGACGTTTTTGGGGAAAAGTGAGAAAGAAAACCTTACTCTATAGATGCTCTAACTTCTTCCTTTTTTTTTTTTTTTTTGATGCTCAACAGAATCACATTTTATTCTAACTTCTTTTAAAACTGCAATAAGGCCGGGAGCGGAGGCTCACGCCTATATCACCAGCAATTTGGGAGGCCGAAGCGAGTGGATTGCCTGAGCCCACGAGTTTAAGACCAGCCTGGGCAACTTGGTGAAGACCTCATCTCTACAATAAATCAAAAAAATAAAGCCACAATAATCATATGAATGGGAAAGAAGCCAAAGACCCAGACACCTATTGGAGTGTGATTGCGTTGTTTTATTATTATCGTCACTGGAGTCATCTGACTGTGAGATACACGCAGAGCAAGCACACCCAAGTGTTTGACAGTGGTGGCCACTTACACATTTTTCATTGTGAGCCATAATGAGTCTGAAGGGCCATGCTTGGCAGAGAGGCATAGGACACACCTTGGCTGTCACTCAAGTTCACAGTGAGGCTCCATTTATTTCCTTTTTCCTGTTGTCAGTAATTCTCCAAAATGTTCCAGTTTTATGATATGGCTTTTAAAGGAATTAAATCTGAATAGCACAAAATTGTATAATTATGTTACAACTCCATTGCAATTATTCACAGATCCAAGTCTGCTGCATCATTATTCGGTAATAATGATGAGGATGATGATAATGACAGCTAATGTCCACAGTCTGTGTACCATGTGCCAGACACCGTGCAACTGGGAGGATGATTAGTCCTACTAGCCTGCTGGTTCATGTGTGTTGGTTATTTATTTAGTTATTGTATTTTTATTTACTATGTATGCATGTATGTATTTTTGAGTCACAGTCTCACTCTGTCACTCAGGCTGGAGTGCAGTGGCATGCTCATGGCCACCACAGCTTCAACCTGCTGGGCTCAGGTGATCCTTCAGTCTCAGCCTTTCAAGTAGCTGGAACCACAGGCACGTGCCACCTTGCCTGCCTTATTTATTTATTTGTTTGTTTGTTTATTGTAGAGACTAGGTCTCGCCAAATTGCCCAGGCTGGCCTCCAACCCCTAAGCTCAGACAATCTTCTTGCCTCTGCCTCCCAAAGTACTGGGATTACAGGCGTGAGCCACAGCCTTGTTATTTAACATAAAAAAATAAAATTCTAATAATCTCAGGTGAACCATAGTTTGGAGGCAGGTGAGTTCCATTTAGCTCCCAGAATTTGTGTTGGATGCACAGATCCTAGAACAGTGCCCACATCCCCACAAGACAGCAATGGGCAGCAGCTGATTTTCGAGGTTCCGTTTAGGAAGGGCATGCACTTCCTAATTTACCACAGTCCTCAGTGCTCCCTATTGGGCTTATATTCAGTCTTCTTCATTCATGTGTGTAGCTTGCCTAGCTTCTTATGTTATCAACCCTGCTGATAACACCTAGATGTTACGCCTGCAAATTCAGACATCTGCCACTAAATGGTGCAGTGCCAACGGGCAGACTTAAGGCTAGCAGAAACACTGACAATCATATGGCCTGATAGTTTTCTCAACATTTTTATGATAGTGCAGTATTTCCTCTAATATGACCTTACACAAATATCCATCTTTAAACACAGAAGAGGAGCTCTTCTGACTGAGAGTGGGGAAACCCCCAAGAAGTACCCAACTTTCTTGGCTCCCCATTCCTCTCCCCTGCAGTCCTTAACACTTTAGGAATGCTAGCAACACAGTTCAATGCCCTCATCCAGAGCAGAGGACACAAACAAATGAAGTCATCTATCTTCAGCCACATAGCTAGTCATGAATAACTCACATCTCTGATAAATAATTCATATTTGGCAGTGCCACCATTAAAAATTTGTTGAATCTGTAGAAAATAAAAAATAATAATAATGACTAAAAATAATGATTATCCATCTATTCCCCCCTTTTTTTTCAAGCCCTCTTGTTATTCCACGACATATACCAGCAGGTCCCTTTATTAGAAAAGTTTTAAACTTAATAGTCAAGCATAGAATTATGCAAGTACATAGTTTTGGAGCTGAAAGAAACATGGGAAGTTTTTTTTCATCCCACCTCCTCATTTTACAGACTGAGAAAATGAAGAAGTGCTTGAAACCAATTCCCCCTCTTAAGTATTCCAAGTTACTGTCCTGTTCAATATATCAAGTACGTACTGTTACATCTGGACTTGATGGTCAGAAGCCAGAAGTTTCTATTTTAACCAATTCCTCCATGAAAATCTTTAACAGTTAAGAAATACACTAAAGTTGTGATTTCTTTCTTTTTGTGATTTTCTTCCATCTTTAAAGCACACACTCTCAGCTGGGGATTCAAACATCTCTTTACTCCAGAATACATTTATAAACTTATGAGAAGATTGTTTGCTCCAGATTGAGCTTCTCCAAGAGAACACAAGTTGAATGATCTATAGTCAAAGAGATTTTATTTTTAAATGTCCAACTCACTGCATTGATGACAAATACTTTGATAAAATGCAATAAAATCTATTTATTAGACAAGTGAAAATTTAAAAGACATAAAATACAAGCTCATTTATTATTAGATTCTAAACATAAAATTATTTTATCAAGTTACGCTATTTCTAAATGCCTGCTTCCTGTTCGAATACTCACCCATCTTATACAATCGCTTCATGGACTAACTTTGGAACTGCTTTTCATAGCTGTGGAGTAAAGCACCACCCAGATGGTTGGTCTGAAGACAGGGCATGTTAGTACAGCTACTTATGGGAATCAGGTAATGCCTCCTGTCATTTAACCCCAGCTCTAGTCAGTTACTTTGAAAAGGCGGTTGTGGTCCCCAAAGGCCTGGGATATAGTTACCATATGGCTCATGGGAAAACAGAAGTCTGCAACCTTCTCATTGTACTACTCAAAAAAGAGAAAGGAAGGGTTCAGATCATAGAGGGTTTGCAAAATGGATTAAGGAATTTGGGGACTTCATCTTGAAACCATGGAATGTTGTTTAAAAAAAAAAAAAGTTATATTTGAGTTTTAAAAAGATAAGTCTGCCAGCAACGTGGAACATGGTTTGGAGGAAAATAAGACCCAAGGCATGTGCAACAAGTTCAGAAAAAGTTGCTATGGCCTGAACTCAGGTAATAGCAGTAGGGATGGAGACTTGAATATTGATTGGATGTTGGTGGTTAAGGACAAGAAGGGGTCAACGGTGACACCTAGATTTGAGCTAGTGGAGCTAATCACTAACATGGGGAGCCCAGAAGGAGGAGAGCGCTGAAAATAATGCATTCAGTTCCAGATGGGCTGTGTTGGGCTTTCCATGTTGCTCATGGTGGTCTCTTAACCGGATTGCTTTATGTTTATGTTCACTCATCCAGTATCAGCCATATAAGAGGGCTTGGCAACCAGAAAAAGGGCTTATTAAGAACTTTGAAGCAACATGGGAAAAAATGTATTAAGTAATTTTAGGTAAAGTCATAAAAATGCAGATTAAAAAAAAGATAAAGTTCTTCCCCTGTTAAATTGGCAGGACAAAATTTTTTAATTAAAGTACCCACAACTGCCAAGGGTGTGGAAAAGCTGGCACTCTCACACATTACTGGTGGCAATGTAAATTGGTACAAACCTTTGGGAAGAAATTTGGCAAAAAGTATCAAGAACCATTAAAAAGTTTGTATCCTGTGACCCTGTAATTCCACCACTGGAAATCTATTCTAAGGAAATAAACCAAAATGTGGGAGAAATCACCTCATATACAAAGATGTTTATCACAGCAGAAACTAAAAACAACCAAAATATTCAATAATAAAAGATTGATTAAATGAAGCATGATCAATTTATTTGCTGGCCCCTTATGTATAATGAAAATTATAGCTGTGAAAAGTGTTCGGTAATGAAGAAAAATGCTAGTGCTATAAAATTAAGTATGTAGTATAATATATGTCTGCTATTATCCCAATTATGTAAATACTTTCCATAAGAAAAAGACTAGAAAGAATTGATAATAATTATTGGGCTATGGTGGTGGGTCCATAGAAAACTTCTAAAATTTTATTCAATGAATTTCCCCAAGTTTATTATAAATGATTAAAGTGCATATGTATTAGAAACCTTACTGCATTATGAAGAAAAATGTTAAGTCTAAAAAAACCCCAAATTTTATCTATTAGTTACAAATAAATATGTATGTTTGCTCATACACCAAGAATGAAAAATACTATCAGTAAAAGAAAACAGTTCATCCATCCATCATTATAACTACATATATTACGTTACTACTTGTGAAATAATATTCATTTCAAGCCATCTACCCAATCTTGAAAACCCATCTCAAAAGCTTCCTCTTTCCTTACGGTTTTCCTCATCTTCTGACCAAACATCATGGCTTCTTCTTTGAACCACGATGGCATTTGACTTCAGTTCTTATATGACTGTGACACAATGGTCCTCAAACTTTAGTGTGCATCAGAGCATCTGGAGATGGTTGCTAGGTCTCACCTCTAGAGTTTCTGAGAGATCTAAGGTAAGCCCCAAGAATTTGCATCTCTAACAATTTCCCTAGTGATGCAGATACTGCTAGTCTGGGGACCACACTTTGAAAATCATTGTAGTAGTAGGTACAGATGCAATAGGATACACATCCCCAGGAGCAAAGTCTCTTTTCCCCCAACCCTTGCCCATGGCTGATTAATTCAAACATAGAGTTAATTAGCCCAAGGTGGACCAATCAAAATATCTCATGCCCCTGGGCATATCATTGGCCTAAAGGGCAGGCAAGCTATTCTCCCAGACCAGTCAGAGCCCTGATTTTTTTTCAGAGTCATTAAGATGTATGCACACAGCCTATATATCTAGCTAACATTTCTGTAGTGAAATCAAGCCAGCATGTAGAAAGAACCCCAGATGAAATGCAAAGTCCTGAAGGTATTTGTTTGGGCCTATACTAAATTGGATTATTTAAGATGAAAATAGCAGACACTGAACTCAAACCATGAATAAAATGAAAATTAAAAATTTTTAAATTAAATGTCTTGCATAACCTGAGGTGGGCTCCAGGGTTAGTTGATACAGTCGCTGAACAATGTTACTAAAGACCCAGGATTTTTCCATCACTTTGCTTTTATATTTGGATATCAAGATTAGCTTAATCTAATCAGTGGGATAGAACGTTAAAGGATGTGCAGGAGTTAGATAGTCAAAGGCAGTGAGTATAACCTACATAGCCTCAAGCTATATTATGGAATCATTCACAATGATTGCCATAGAATCTGGCAGCTGTCCTCCTGGGAAAATCTGTTGTTCAAATCTTCATTTGATTATATGACTCCAACTCCAGTATCCTTCCTTTTTTCTCTCTCTCTCTCTCACTTGCTTTGGGTTGCTGCTGTTCATTGCAATCAGAACACTATCATCTTAGTCTATCTTGGAGTACCTCATTGTCATCAGTTTCCATTCATTCTTCAGTTAACCATAACCTTCAGCTGGGGTCCTACTCTTGGTTCAAAGATGGAGAATATAACCTAGACCTAACTCATCAGTGCAACCTCTTCCCTCCTCTCCTCTCCTCTATCCATCTCCACCACTGCTATGATTGGTTGAGAAATGGGCATGTGACCTCATTAGAGTCAGGGATGCATAATGAAGCATTTGCTAATAATCTTTGGCAGAATATTTCCTAATTCCCATGAGACATGAGCCAGATAGGTAGTCCAGTAGCTGCTAGGAACCATCTTGCAATCACAAGGGTGAAGCCTGTCTGAGAGCAGAGTCAACCCAGAAAGGGAAAGGCTGGGTCCTGAACCCCTGGTCCCTGCCCTTGTTGTGCATATTGATGGCTCTTTCTTTGCTTAAGTCAGACGGAGGCAGGATTTACATCATGTACAAACAAAAGGATAATAACTGATAAGTCCTATATCCTACCCCTCCTGCTGCAATTAATGTGCTTTTTGAAAGCAGAGACTAGATTTTATCTGCAGTATGTCCCAGGATTCATATTAGTGCCTGGCACACAGTAGGTACAGAAGCAGAGTTTCTTGGATATACTTGAAGCTGCCTCCAGAAGACATTTCTATTCAGGTCCCAGAGCTCTGGGTGGCCAGGAGAAACTTTGCCCTTTCTGGGTAGTTACAGTTGAGAGGCTTCAGCAGAGATGCACATGCTTTGATAATGAGGGAAGCTACCGTATAGGTTATAACAGAGGGTTAAACTTGAGAGTTCCAGTTGAAACTATAAAGGCCAGTTTCACTCATCTCAATAGCCTTGAAACACAGCAGGTTCCACAAGAGCTGTTTATTTTGCAAATGAACAGGAATCCTGTCTTTTATATTTTGCACAGGAATCCAGTATTTTGTTTTGTTTTGTTTTGAATCGGGGTCTCTACTGTTAGTAGCACCCAGGCTAGAATGAAGTAGCACAATCACAGCTCACTGCAGCCTCAACCTCCTGGGCTCAGTTGAAGCTCCCACCTCAGCCTCCTGAACAGTTGGGACTATAGTCAAATGTCACTATGCCTGGCTAATTTTTTCATTTTCTATAGTGAGGAACTCTCGGCTATGTTGCCTAGGCTGATCTAGAACTCCTGTGCTCAAGTAATCCTCCTGCCTCAGTCTCCCAAAATGCTGAGATTACAGGTGTGAGCCACCATGCCAGGCCAGGAACCCAGTATTAAACCCAAGGTCAAGGCTCCCAGGACTGCTATGCACCTTGTTTACCAGAAACTGTCAGGATTCCTGCACTCCAAGAGACCCTCATTTCTGGCAGAGCCTGAGGCTAAGAGCAGAGAGAAAATTACAGGAGCAACTTGAGTTCCCTGTGAGGCTGAGGGATAATATCACAGCCCTCTCCTTTTGCTCTGACCTAAGGATTTTTTGCTAGAAGTTAGGGACCTCTAAATTCCCAACATGTCCCTGACCCATCAGAAATGCTCAACATGGAGAACTTCACTTTCTAAGATTGAACTAGCTGGGAAGGGAGCGTTCAGCTTATTCCTTCAGGGGAGAGATGTTTAGACTTTTTTCCAGAGAGAGATGCCTGCTTTGTCCTTGGCCAGCATCTCAGCATTGTGGGGCTCTGGTTTGCTTGAATTCCGACCTCTGCTATGAGGAGATGAGTCAGTTTGATCATATCAATGTGGGAACAGAGAGGGTGAAAGAAGAAATGATTAACCTGCTGCAGTTTTGCTAGTTAATATTAGAGCTGAAGAGCTGACCAAGACTCCAGGTCTCCTGTCCCCCAGTTCTGCAGACCTCACTGTTAGTAGGAGATGGTCAGAATCCAGCCAAAATACAAGTCTCATAATGTCACTCCAAGCTACTTGCTGGAGACATGTAGACCCTCCATGACCTGGACCATCACTCCTCTCCAGCCCCATCTCTTGCCGCAGCCCACCTCTTAACCAATATTTAAGTGACAACCTTCTCGGAACTGATCGCTTAAAGCAAGCTGCATCACTCCTCCATGCGCTCCCAACACTGCTCCTCTGTCCAGATTCCCCTTTAACCTGTAGCCTATTCCTATCTCCATCTATCCACAACCCTCTCATCTTTCTTTTTTTTTTTTTGAGTTGGAGTCTCACCCTGTCACCCAGACTGGAGTGCAGTGGCTGCTCCCGGCCACTGCAGCCTCGACCTGCTGGGCTCCAGCGATCCTTCCACCTCAGCCTTCCAAGTAGCTGGAACTACAAGCGCACGCTACCACACCCGGCTGATTTTTTATTTATTGTAGAGATGAGGTCTCGCCAAGTTACCCAGGCGGGTCTCGAACCCACAGGCTCAGGCAATCCACTCACCTCAGCCTTCCAAGGTGCGGGATTACAGGCTGAGCCACCGAGCCCGGCTCCTCATTCAAAGCCCTGCTCCCAGGTTATCATCTTCTCTATCTGTCTTCATCTCCTCCCTTTCCTGAGCCCACCAATAATCTTTCAGTTCTGAATGCCCATTGCAGCTTGAGGCTGTATTGATTACACTCACTGCCTTTGCCTAACTCCTGTACAAACTTTAACATTCAATTCAGCGACCACTTCCTTTGAGAAGCCTAGCCTGATACTCCAGGGCTTACCTGAGAACCCCATCAAGCTTTTCATGCCTTGTATATATATATATCTCCTTCACTAAGTGGTGAGGACCTTCATGGCAGGGACAGAGTCACAGTTGTGTGTATGTCGCCAGAGCCCAACATAATGTCTGCCACGTAATAGGGGTAACTATTGGGGGTTTAATTGGAGTTGAAATTCCTTCAGGTTGGGACACTTTCTCGAAGACAGACACATTCACAGAGAGCAGTTACCTGTGGCAAACAAGGAGATGTTCACCCAGTACCCAGGACACTGCATTTTTCTGGAGATTAAGGAAAACAAAATCAATCAGACTGACAGTCAAAAACTGAATCTACTGCTCTGGGTTCTCCCTGGCATCATGGGAGTTTGTCCCACTGGCTTTCAAAAATTCAAATGAAGTAACATATGCTAAACAAGGCACTCATTGTGGAGTAGAAGGCGGTGCATAATTATAAGTAAGGCACAGTCCTGTCCCCAAAGTCCCCTAGTGATACATACAAACAAGTGCAGTGTACGAGTCCCAAGGAGAAGAAATGGGGTGGTATCAGCTATGATCAGAGGAGTTGAGAAAGGCTTCACAGATGGAGCAATATTCGAATGGGGTCCTTGAGGATGAGGTGGAATCTACCAGGCAAAGGTGGAAACCAGGGAGAACCATTTAGGCAGAGACCAGCCTAGGCAAAGGCTCAAAGGCTGGGAATGGACGTGGCACATCTGGGGGATGGCACATGTCTAGCATGTTGGTGCCAGGGTTTTCATGGAGGGTGAAGGCTGAGATGAAAACAGAAGGATGGTGTGGGGCCTGCTTATGGGAGGCCACAAGCAGTGTGTTAAAAGATGAGGCTTGATCAGGCATGGTGGCTCACACCTGTAATCTCAGCACATTGAAGGGCCGAAGCAGGAAAATCGCTTAAGCCCAGGAGCTTGAGACCAGCCTGGGCAACATAGCAAACCCTCATCTCTACAAAAAATTAAAATTAAAATTAAAAAATTAGCCTGGTATGGTGGCGCACACCTGTAGTCCCAGCTACTCGGGATGCCGAAGTGGAAGAATGGCCTGAGACCTGGATTTCGAGGCTGCCATGAGTCATGATTGTTGTGATCATGCTACTGCACTCCAGCCTGGGCGACAGACTGAGACCCGGACTCCAAAAAAAAAAAAAAAAACCTTTTATTTAATAAGCACTGGGGAGCCTTGAACGTTTTTGAGCATAAGAATAAAAACTGGCAGCAGTGTTAGTACAGACTACAGGAGCAAGGTGGCTTATCAGGAAGAATCACTATGGTTAGTGAGGATGATGAGGGTCAGGGACAGGGTGCCCTGCTGGAAAGGGGGAGGACGACCCAGCTTGAGAGATGTTGCGGGGGTGGAATCACAAGGAGCCAAGCCTGTTCAGCATCCTGAATTTTTCCAGCACTACCCACATGGCCCCCTGCTCCCCACTCCCCAGCATACCCTTCTTCTCTCCTTGGCTGCTAAATTCTAAGGCAAGGAGATTCCAAATGCTGACTACATCTTCCTTGGCCCGTCTCAGCTTTTGGCAAATAAGTTGGTGCCATTCCCCAGAAAGCTTTTCTTGAACTTCATAAAGTTAGCAAAGAGGAGAAGTGTTAACAGTGTGATCTGTTGAGTCCCAAATTCTAATCCCAGCCCTAACACTAACCCAGCTTTTTCACTCCCTGAAGTCCTGCCAAAAATAAAAAGAGAAGGTCTGTGCCAGACACAAGTCATTTCAGCTGAACAAGCACTCCGAGGGTCACAGAGTGCTCGAAAATCATTCTTCCGCTTCAGCATGGGCTTTGGGCTGCTGGTGGTACATGTGGATGACACAGTCTGAGCATGGAAAGTATTTTCCTTTGGTAAACAAATACTTCAGTATTGATGCTGAATTAAATCAGAAGCTCCAAGAAGACAGGTCCCATCCATTTATTAAAAGAATGGAAGAAGAGAGAAGACATGGTTCTTGACCTTCTAATGAAAGACAAAAATGAATTATTCCCAGATGCTAGAGAAAAGTCAGGGTTTGGGGGACATGCAATACACATTCTTGAATTTCTATTGTGTGTCTAATTCTTTTAAAACACTATTGCAGGTCGGTGTGGTAGCTCAAGTCTATAATCCCAGCATTTTGGGAGACCAAGGCAGGAGGATTGCTTGAGTTCAAGAATTTGAGACCGACCTGGGCAACATAGCGAGACCTAGTTTCTACAAAAAATAAAAGACTTAGCTGGGCATGATGGCTCATGCCTATAGTCCCAGCTACTCAGAAGGCAGAGAAAGGAAGATCGCTTGAGCCCAGGAGGTCAAGGCTGCAGTAGGCCTCTAACCTGGGTGACAGAGCGAGACCCTGACTCAAAAAAATATGTATATATGGCATTTAATTCCCACAATTGCCCTACAGAGCAAGTGGTATTATGCCCATTTCCCAGATAACAAAGCTGGGGTTTGGAAAGATAGGCATGTGCTGAAGGAAATGTGTAAGCAAACCTTGCTACAATGAAACTCAGACTGTACAAGAATATTCTCACATTAAGCAACAAGAGGAAAAAATTATGTTGATTCTCATGCATATATTTGTATAGGACTCTGGAGTTTGGGAAGCACACTCACGTATGTTATTTTCACATCATCCTCAGAGGACTCTGTGAGGAGGGAGTTAAATTCCCATTGTAGAGACATGAAAGTGAGAGTGAGGGAGAAGAAGGAATCTGACAGCTGGAAACTAAGACTCGAACTGGAACCAGAGCCAGTGCCTTTTCCATAAAGAAAGGCTGTATTTAAAAAGGGGTGGGGGCTAATAAGAATGAGAAGGGCATTCCCAGGAGAGACAGAAATGACCAGGGAAAAAGGCCCTCAGAGAGAACTTAGGGTGTATGGGAGTCTAAGACCCACATGACCAGGTTACACTGACACACAGTGGTGTCATGGTCACATGTGCCAGGCCAACAACCACACCACCTGGATTTGATCCAGATTCTGTCATGTAGCCCCCCGCCCATGCCTCAGTTTTCTCTTCTGTAAGTGTTGATAATCATAGTAACTGTATCTTCTTCATAGAGGATGTTGTGAATAGTTAATATAGGAAAAGTAATTAGAGGGCCTAGCGCATAAATAATCTTAATGAAGGTTCATTACCATCATTATTATAATTACCACTAGAGAGTCCTGGGGAAGAGGCTGACTGACAAGGGAGGCTTAGAATCTTCGATTTTGAACTCAAAGGAGTTCAAAGTGATAGAAGGCCAATTTTAGGTGAAACAGAATAAAAGTGTTGTTTTAGGATGATGAATTTGGCAGCAGTACGTTGGCCTTCCTTAACATCTTCCCCATATGAATTAGGGCCTCACCTGAAGGCTTCCTCCATCACCACACCCATCCCAAGACACTGTAGTTGCCTGTCAATTACCTGCCTCCCCACCTGGACTATGTCTGTGTTACTGGTGTATCGAGTGTCTGCTGCAGTGCCTGGCACTTAGTGACTGCTCAACAGATATTCTTCTGATGAGTAAATGAATAAATTAATGGTGTGGGTTAGAAGGAAAAGAGTCTACAGGGAGACCAATCAAGAGGCAGATGCAAGGCTCTGGACTAGGTTGATGGCAGAAGGAGTGAGCCAAAAACAAGAAATACCGTGCTTTGGCCCCCTCCCCTACCTTGGGGAGGTGAATCTCTCTCTCTCTCTCTCTTTAATCTCTCCCTCTTTCTCATAAATAAACAATATTTTGCCATTAAAGAAAAAGAAAAGTGGCTGAGCCAGGCACACCGGTTCGCGCCTATAATCCCAGCAGGTTGGGAGACCGAGGCAAGAGAATTGCTTGAGCCCAGGAGTTCGAGATGCGCCTGGGCAACATAGTGAGACCTCGTCTCTACAAAAAATACAAAAATTAGCCAGACATAGTGGAGTGTGCCTGTAGTCCAAGCTACTCGGGAGGCTAAAGCGAGAGAATTGCCTGAGCCCAGAAGGTCGAGTCTGCGGTGAGCCATGATCATAGGACAAATTAGACTGTGAAGATGTGAATGGCAGACTATGGAGTTAATGGGAAGGGAGAGTCAATGACGACTACAAGCCTGGGCTCCTGGACACTGGCAATGGCCCTGTTAAAAATGAGAAGATGAGCCGGGTTTGGTGGCTCAGCCTGTAATCCTGCATTTTGGGAGGCCGAGGTGAGTGAATTGCCTGAGCCCGCGGGTTCGAGACCCGCCTGGGCAACTTGGTGAGACCTCATCTCTACAACAAATCAAAAAATTAGCGGGGCATGGTAGCGTGTGCCTGTAGTTCCAGCTACTCGGAAGGCTGAGGCGGAAGGATCGCCGGAGCCCAGCAGGTCAAGGCTGCGGTGACCGGGAGCGTGCCACTGCACTCCAATCTGGGTGACAGAGTGAGACTCCAACTCAAAAAAAAAAAAAAAAGGGAAAACAGAAAAGAGAAGTTGGTTTGAGAGATACAATTTGGCCTTGACTTTGCCCTTGTGCTTTATAGAAGTTGCTGGTGGTGAAAATGGGGCAACACAGGGCAGTATGGGGTGAGAGGTCCTGGCTGGAGGTGGGGATTTGTAGAGAAGAATTCAGGTACCTTCCATGAATACCTCTTCTTCTGGGAAAGGGATAAATACCAGGAGAGTGGTGGGGCTGGTCAGTCAGAGGACTGCAGGGGTGCCCTAGGGAAGAGAGGGAGCAGAAAGACGGCAGGAAGGACATCATTCCCAGCCTGTTGGTTTTGCCTCAGGCAGTCCTATCCATCTGCTGGAACTGGCTTTAAAGCCAACCCTTGGCCCTGCCCAGATACTCTTTCGCTCCACCTTCTCACTCTGCCCTTCCCTGCTCTTCCCTTCCCTTCAGTGCCCCATCTTCTTCCCACTTCATAAAGAAAAAGAAAGTAAATTACAAGTGAGAGGAGGGCACATTCACCAGGTGTCTTAGGAGAAGAAGGGCAGTTCTTGGTTCTTGGGACCTCTTGCCCACCCTTCCTTAACACAGTCCACGCTTTGCCCAAGCCCTGCCCATGGAAGAATTAAAACAGAGGAAGCCATTTTATATCCATAATCCAATGTGACTTAAGGCAAAGCACAAAAAGAAGAGCAAGCTAGTTTATTTTGTGTTGTTTTGTTTTATGGAAACATTTTATTACATCATGGCTATCGTGAACCCGTAACTTCTCATTTCCGAATTTCTGCGGGAAAACAGCTGCTGGGATTCTTGAGAGAAAGAAAGAACAGAACCATTTCTGCACTTTTCTGTACCACCCCCCCCACCCCCGCAGAAAATCAGGGAGAAGAAAACAGTGATCAATCACACTATGGTGCAACGGAAAGAAGATGGCTTTGGAGGTGAATAATCTTAGGTGTGCTCTGCGACCCGTGGGTGGACTCCTGAGCTTTCCCGGCTGGTTCCCTCACTGCTCAAATACGCTCACCCCAGGAGATGGTTGTCGCAACGAGATAAGGGAGTGAAGTACTTCGCTAAGGTAGGTGCTCCAGGTACACCAGCTCCTGGAAGTTCTGACCATTTCTCACCGAACCACCCAGGCCTCTATCTGTGAGCCTCAGAGGAGCCGCAGAGGAAGGGCAAGCTAGGAGCTCATCCCCAGGGGAGGCTTCAGACTGATGGCTTCAAAGAATGTTCACTTTTTACGCATTTGCTCAGGCTTCAGCCTGATTTGACTAAAATATAAAGAAACCTCATAGATTTGGGGTGGCCAGGGCACCCTGGCTTCCCAGGCTAATCACACTGTACGGACCTGAGTTGAACCCTATCTCCAAACAAAATGTCTATTTCTTGCCGAAAGAAGACCCAGAGAGACCGAACTGTCTACCTCATCAAGTGGTGCACTCACTTGGAAGGGGTCCAGGCGTGTTGGAGTCTGGGCCAGCCAAAAGCACCCCAGCCACTTTTGCAGCAAGCCGGCGGAAGTGAGGGCTCTGATTTTCATGTTACATCCTCATTTGGCCTCGGAAATGTTAAAAATAAACTTTCACCTGCATCTGATTTTCCTCTTTGTTATTGCAGCCATTGTCTGTTTGAACAAAGAGGTGGCAAGAGCCTCGTTGAGCAGCTCACAGAGTTCAAGCCAGAGCCCAGATTGGAGAGACACAGATGTTAATGAACAAGAGGACCAGCAAGAGTGCCACTGGGAATTACAAACTCTCCCAGGATTTCCAGGGCTCTGATGGCAAGTGGGGGCCGCAGGTCCCAGTCTTCTCTGCCAGCAGCTCCACCTGGCCCTCAGAAAGACCTGAGTTGCCTATAGATTTCTCCCTAAGCAGCTTGATATTAAGTGGAATCTTGATTCAGCCCCCCATTACCTCAACTCTTTCCTCCTATCAGATTGGAAGGAGGGGTTTACAATAGGATGAGAAAGCACAAAGTAGGCACTATAGAATTTATTGTTTACTTTGGAAGCAGTATGTTGTTACAGAAAGGGTCTGGGCTTTGGATCTGGATAAACCTGGGTTCCAATTCATAACTTTTCAACTGTGTGATCTTGGGCAAATTACTTGATCTCTCTGAACCCCAGTTTGCTTCTCTATAAATTAGGCATAAAAATACTGTACCCAACCTGGAACGGTGGCACATGCCTATAATCCCAGCACTTTGGGAAACCAAGGAAGAAGGATCACTTGAGCCCCAGAGTTTGAGAACAGCCTAGGCAACACAGAGAGATCCCATCTCTACCAAAAATTTAAAAACTTAGCTGGGCATGGTGGTGCATGGTTCTAGTCCCAGCTATTCAGGAAGCTGTAGTAGAAGGATCACCTGAGCCCAGGAGGTCAAGGCTGCAGTGAGGTGTGACAGTGCCACTGCACTCCAGCATGAGCAACAGAGTGAGAGAGCAACTCAAAAAAACAAAATCAGGCCAGACTTGGTGGCCCAGCCTATAATCCCAGCACTTTAGGAGGCTAAGGTGAGTGGATTGCCTGAGCCCACGGGTTTGAGACCAGCCTGGGCAACTTGGCGAGACCTTGCCTCTACAATTAAAAAAAAAAAAATTAGCCGGGTGTAGTAGTGCGCGCCTGTGGTTCTAGCCACTTGGAAGGCTGAGGCGGAAGGATCGTCAGAGCCTAGCAGGTCGACGCTGGGGTAACCCTAAGCGTGCCACTACACTCCAGCCTGGACGACAGAGTGAGACTTCAACTCAAAAAAAAAAAAAAAGAAATAAAAAACAAACAAATAAAAAACTATACCAATGCGGGCAATGCTGGCTGCTATAACAGATACACACCAAAAAACCCCACACAAATGTGAATTGCCTTTGACATTGTGGAAGTTCATTTCTTGCGTGCATAAAGTCCAAAACAGGTGTTACTAATCTACAAGCCGCTCTCCTCCAAGAGATAATTTAGGTGACTGGGCAAGACCATTTCCTAAACACGGCTTTCAAGGTCATCAGGCTTGTGGACATCAGTCCAAAGGTAAGGGGGAGATGATGGAGGACTGTAGAAGAGTTTTAGGCCAGCCCCGAAGGTGACACACAGCACCTCCCCTCACATGCTAGTGGCTGTAAAAGTCCCACAGCTGAAATTAATTGCAAAGGACGCTGGGAAATGAGGTCCAGCTGTGTACCAAGGATGATGAAGAGACTGGCTTGGTAAACATCGAGCTAGTCTCTGCCACATACACCGACTCTTCAGGGAGACAACAAGGTTAAGTAAAATGGTGACTGTGAAATGGCACAGGCTCCTTGCTTCTCTCTCTTCCCCCACGGCCAAACAATTGCTCAAAGCACTGAGGGAATGCTACATTTGTAATACCACACAAAGAGAGGGGACTGCCAACATGCTCCTCAACTCTCTCAACCCCACAGCCATGGCCAGCATGTCCCCATGCCAAAGCAGGGGACCCCAGTCTCTCATTTGGGCTCCTTCCTCTCGTGATTAGGTCATTCACCTACAATGCCTGCAGCTTCACCAGGTCACTGCCTGTCCACAAAACCGGAAGTTTCAGGGGTTAACCCTCAGGTGAGAAAACCACCATTTCAGTAATAATGGACATAAAGGACATTTGGTTGTCACTGTTTTTACTAAAATTTATTTTTATTGCCTTTAGGTGGGTCACATAGACTTCAGCTGCATCACCGCCACTCTCTGCTGCATTACAGCTGGCCTGCCTCCTCCATTTACTGGCCTGGCTCTTGGGAACATTTGGGTTTGTTACCACAAGACCTCCTGGGGGCTCCCTAGATTTCCAGGCAGGGCTTCCATGCTCAGCCCTGTGACCTCTGTCTTGCCCCCAAGTCAGCCATTCAGATCCACAGCTTTGCCTGTTCCCTGACGCACACCTTGGCTTGGCTTTCTCTTTCTGTATACATGCATGGATGTTGTGAAACCCCTCACCCCGACTGCCTTGACCTCGCCCCAGTGTTAGTTTTCTTATTCTCTTGTGTGTGCATCTGGGAGACAGGGACGAGAAACAACCTATTGGAAGTTGTGTTTTCACAGCATATGAGGACATGTGGCTTCACCAGCTTTTGGAGAGTTGATCCATACTGTGTTGCAGGCTAGCATTTTTACATTCTTTCTAAGAAAAATATGTCCAAGTTCCAAACAACTGAATCCTGAATAAAATTGATGACCCAATCCTTTCATAATTTGAGAACTGCATTGATTGAGGTTCTGATATGGTAATGAGCTCATGGACTTTGGAGACATACAGACTTAGATTTAAATCCTGGTTCAACCACCTAATACCTGTGTGACTTTGGGCACGTCACTTGATTATCTGAAGTGTGTCTCTTTATCCATAAAATGAGGAGGTAATCTTGCTTAGACTATTGGCATAAGATTTAATAAAGGTATGTTCAAACAGCTCTTAGCATAGTGACTAGAATATAGCAAATACTCATAATTAATAATTCTTATAATTGTCATTAGGAATAGGGCAATCTATAATATTTGTTAAATTTTTAAAATAAGTTTTTTCTTATCCTAAAAGTTCAACATAAAAGTAATATATTTTTATTATGTAAAACTGGGGGAAAAAAGAAACTCAAAAGAAGCAAAATAGAAATCAACCAAACTTTCACTTTAAAGAAAACTCCTATTAATATTTTGGTGTTTTTCCTTCTCGTATTTTACTATGTGTGTGTATAGTTTACAACATTGGGATTAGGCTAGATATAATGCTGGATATAATATAGTACTTTTCACTTAAAAAGTAAGTTTTTCAGTAAAAATTATTTACAAGTACTAGTTCTGAAGCATTTAAATGTAAAGGAATTTTAAAGCTTCAATAATTTAATTATCCGTTCTTTAAAGTCTGAACTTCTGTGGGTTTTTTTGTTTGTTTTCATGAACATGTACATATAAATTCCTCAACTTTTGCTTTCATCTATATTTGTGTTTACTCACTTAAGATAATTTCTTAGAAGGAGTGTTGCCAAGTGAAGGGTGTGCACATTTTCCATCCTCTTGCAACACTCAACTGGGTAGCCCTTCAGAAATGCTATAGCAATTTACACTGTGAGAGATCTTAAAATTCATGGCACTAGCCGGGCTCGGTGGCTCAGCCTGTAATTCCGCGCCTTTGGGAGGCTGAGGTGAGTGGATTACCTGAACCTGCGGGTTTGAGACCCGCCTGGGCAACTTGACGAGACCTCATCTCTACAATAAATCAAAAATTAGCCAGGCGTGGTAGCGCATGCCTGTAGTTCCAGCTACTTGGAAGGCTGAGGCAGAAGGATCGCCGGAGCCCAGTCTGGGTGACAGTGAGACTCCAACTCAAAAAAAAAAAAAAAAAAATTCATGGCACTGCCTTCCTGTTCACCTCCATGAGGAGTCCAAGACTCGACTACATTGCCAGAATGTTCTGCTCTGTCACTTTGGAGAGCAGACAATGTTTGAGGGCTGCCCTGTGTGTATTTCCTTTTCCTAACAGTGCCCCAGTTTCCTTTTCATGATTTATCTCTGCCCCTTATGTACCCTTGACGAGACTTGAGTTGCAAAGGGCTGAGCATGGTGGCTCAAGCCTGTAATCCCAGTGTTTTAGACCATGCACTTTAGAGATCTCACTCTCCCATAAACAAAAAGGGGAAAGAACTTCAAAAGTCAGTGTAAAATCGTTTGAGCCCAAGAGTTTGAGACCAGCCTAAGCAATGTAACGAGACCTCGACTCTACCAAAAAAAAAAAAAAAAAAAATTACCCAGGCAAGGTGGTGCATGCCTGTAGTCCCAGCTACTTGAGAAGCTAAGGCAAGGAGGATTGTCTGAGCCCAAGAAGTTGAGGCTGTGATAAGCCAGGATCATGCCACCACACTCCAGCCTGAGCGACTGAGTGAGACACTGTGTCAAAAAAAAAGGGGGGGGGGGTGGGAGGGGGAGTTCCAAGCGTCCCTTGGATGGGAGGATGACAAGAAGCATATAGCAGGTGGAGAGACCAGCTGCCGGAGCATCAGCACCCAACCAGGCCCTGCCCCACTCGCCAGGTGGAGAGCAGCCCCTGTGCTCTGCACTCCAGGGCCTGGGAGCCCTCTGGATGGAAGGCTCACCTCAAAGGCCTCCCTCTGCTGTGGGTCAAGCCAGTGCTGAAGCCTTTAGATAATATCCTCACACTTCCTTTTCTTCCTTAACCCTAAATCAGGCACAGGGAAGGCGCTTCAACCCAGTGCCAGTCCCAGAGAAGGTGTCGGTGCATGTCTGTCAAAATGACCACGAAGGATGACTGACAGGCTTTAATATGCTCCATGTAACTATCTTTTTTGGTTTTATTCCCTGTCTCCCCCAACCCCCAAACCCTTAGAAAAATCCACATGGGACGAGGTAGATGCTGTCTCATGCTAGACTCGCCCTGCCATCTAGTGGTGGGACAAGGGAGATGGAAAGGGACCAAGCATCTGGCAGTGGGTGTCAGAACGTGATGAACCTACAGTCCAGGAGGCCACGGTCAGGGGACACCCGGAAGATCCCAGTAGGCACTTCGGGACTTGAGGAGGCATATGAAGGTGGCAAGGGCAGGGATTAGGCACAAGAATAGTCACAGCTGTTTCCTGAGCACTTACTGCCTACCAAAGACTAGACACAGTGTCTCTTGTGCTTCAATCTTTTGGGCCTCCCAGTAGCCCCGTGTCAGGATTGGGAAACCAAAGTGCAGAAGTAACTTAGCCAAGTCTATACAGCTCGTCAGTGGCAGAGGCGATCAAATGCAGGATTACCTAACTCCATAGCTTGGGTTTCTAGGGACACTGCTAAAATCACAGAGAGAAATCTTCCGTGTTCCTTCCGCTTCCTCACCCACACTCCCAACCCACTCCCACTCCGCTCACTGAGATGCCCCATTTCCACCTCCTGTGCCTCTCTTGGGTCCCTGAGTCTCCACTCTGAGCAACTCCTAAGGGAGCCTTCTCTCTTCCTTGGCCTGAAGAGAGTCAGGCAGGAGGGAGAGAGGGTGGTGGTGGCATCTCTTTGTCCACTGTCAGCAAATTTTAAATGTCTTACACTAAATTTTGATTTTCTTTCCCCCTTTTTTTTTTTTTTTTTTTTTTGAGTTGGAGTCTCACTCTGTCGCCCAAACTGGAGTGCAGTGGCTGCTCCTGGCCACCACAGCCTCGACCTGCTGGGCTCCAGCGATCCTTCCGCCTCAGCCTTCCAAGTAGCTGGAACTACAGGTGCGCGCTACCATGCCCCGCTAATTTTTTTATTTATTGTAGAGATGAGGTCTCGCCAAGTTGCCCAGGTGGGTCTCGATCCCGCGGGCTCAGGCAATTCACTCACCTCGGCCTCCCAAAGCACGGGATTACAGGCTGAGCCACCAAGCCCAGCCACTTTCCCCTTTTTGTTTATGTGAGATTGAGATCTCTAAAGTGTATGGTCTCATTTCAGATCAGTCACCATAAAGTTCAGTTCTAAATCTGAAAGGACTTCTTGTGCTTTCTAGAAAAAATAGTAGGGGGCTGGCTCATGGCTACCCAGCCTGAAAGAACAACTGCTACCCGAGCAAACACACAACAGGGTCAGGGGACTCTTGGGCCTGTAGTCACTCTCCTTGTGGGGGACCCTGAGGTTTATTTAGGGAATAGCAACCATTCGTCCTGCCTGGCCCACCCAGATGAGTAATAAGCCATCTATTTTTAGTCAAGGGTTTTGTTTTTCTTTTTCTTTTCCCTTTTTAGAAATTTATCCAGGCCCATTTCCCAAGGCTGAGTGCTAAAGTTGCATTGAGTTTATTGAGCTTTATACTTTGGTCCTAAAATGCACTTTGGCTGTAACTTTTTTCCCCCCAAGAATAAAAATCTTGATTTTGATTTGAAAATTGTTTGAATTGAAAACTGTTTTCACCAGGCACGGTGGCTCACACCTATAATCCCAGCACTTTGGGAGGCCGAGGTGAGAGGATTGCCTGAGCCCATGAGTTCGAGACCAACCTGGGCAGGTTGGCAAGACCTTGTCTTTACAATAAATCAAAAAATTAGCCGGGTGTGGTGGCACATGCCTGGAATCCCAGCTGCAGTGGTTGTGAGCGTGCTACTGCACTCCATCCTGGGCGACAGAGTGAGACTCCGACTCAAGAAAAGAAATTTGTTTTCAGTAACTTGAACATTATTTATTCAACCAACACATACCCCTTGGAGCCTTAAAAGATAAAAATGGCTGACGTGTGGCATCACAAAGCTCCTTCTTCCTCTCACACAGGCAGCACCATCTCTGCCCTTGCTACGTTGTGTTGTAGGGGTCACCCCCTCCTCAGAAGGAGATAACCTCTCGCCCTTTAAGTATCAGTTCCTACCACCCCAACCAACCTATACACCAGTTTCTTTTTTCTTATAATGATAGGCTCAATTAACTTCATTTATTTGATCATTCAATATTTACTGATCACCTGTTGTATACCAGGCACCAGGATAAAGAGGAGTGTAAGTCACTTACCGCCAGGAAGAAAACAAGTAAATAAGACGATTACAATATGGTATAGAAAATGTTAAGTCAGAGACATACAAAGGTCCTAAGGACCCTTCTGTCACCTTCTCTTTCCACTTCCCTATCCTTCCCAGGCCTTGCCTCCAGTTTCCTGGCTTTGACAGAGTGCAGACCCTCTGGGTTTCACCTGGAGCTAAAGGGCTCGATGGCTCCACTCTCCCTGGTATGAGACAAACCCAAACACAAACGGAAAAGGAGTCACAGCAACTTTTGCAGAGTGAATTGCTCTGGTAAGAAAACATACCAGAAAGCAGCGAAGTCCACAAATGTTCCACCAGTGTTGGTGAAAAAAAAAAAAAAGTGTGTGGAATGGGAAAAAAAGGGTAGATGAATGAATAGATGAATCATTGAATGATTTAATGAATGAATCAGAAAATTAACTCCCAACTTTGAAGCAAAACTGAATTTTAGAGTTTCCAATGGTTATGCTTGTTCACTGAACACCATGTTCCCCAGAAATTCCCTGACAAAGATATATTTTTTAAAATTCACATTACTGAAAAGTTTGCTGAGAATTTTGCAATGCCCTTGAGAAACCTGGAGCTGCCTAGGGAAGTTTCAGAGCCGGGGGTAGAGATCACCCCCGGAAGGAGGTGCCACATTCCTCAGGTCAGAGTCCTTTGAGGGGCTTCACTCTTGGGGGAAGAGAGGGCAGAAAAAGGTGATACAAGTTTGGGGTTTTCATTTAACCAAGCAGATGTACCCCCACCCTTATTACTAGCTGGAAAGTTAAATGTGAATCAAATGACTGTGTCTAATCACCATGCAGTGTTTCCCACTGAAGAGAGAATGGCAGGAAATCCTTCAGTGTTACAGATCATTGCATTCTAGCACATTCTATAAATGTGGATGCTGTACTGTGAAGGGGAACAGGATCAGAGTGGAAAAAGGCTGTGTGGTCAGGGGCCTGTCTGGACAGCTGATATTCTACATGCCCTTCAAGGCTTCCTGGTTCTCTGAGATGAACTGGCTGAAGCTTTTGACCTTAGGGTTTAGTCGATGGGTGAGCTCGACATCACGGTCTGGCTTCATTTGATAGAAACGACACATATCGGCTACTTCCTTTGCTGCAGGGAATCCCAGCTTCTCATAAGCTTCCGGGGTGATCTTTAAGGAACAAATAAAAAGGCAGGAAATGTTAGCGCCCACATTTTAAAATAATCTGAAAAGATATTATATAGCTTAATAATGATACAGATCTACCAGTCCACAATTCTTTACCCTAACTCCAAAATCCAAGATACACTAAATATTTTTTTTTCCCATAAGCCGTTTGGTAGCAAACTGGACTTTTGAAAACGAGTTTGGTAGTAAAACCTGATCTGAACTATTTATGGTCTTTAATTATCCCATTTAGTGGAAATATTCAAATATTTTTCTGCAGAGACACGGATGTGTTTGGTTATATGTTCCTGTCCCAACCTTTGCTGGTGCTGTTACCTAATATATGTAAACAATAACCTATCTAAAAACTGGAAAATTCTGAAAGCTGAATTGTGCCTGGCCCCGAGCCATTTGGATAAAGTCCTTACAACTGTGCCACCTTCACTCAATAGCACTTTATCCAACCTATGGTGAGTAGTCAACATAGTGAGACTTCATCTCTACAAAAAAAAAAAAAAAGTTAGCCTGGCCTGGTGGTTTGTGTCTGTAGTCCCAGCTACTCGGGAGGCTGAGTTGGAAGGATGGTCTGAGCTCAGAAGGTCAAGGCTGCAGTGAGCCAGGATCATACCTGGGCAACAGAGTGAGATCCCAATTTTTTAAAAAAAGCACTTCATAGTGCTCTTGTCTATACTTCCTCATGGGATTTCCCCAGCAGCCCTCAGAGATAGCCTATCCCTCCGACCCTCCATACAATGTTAAGGTTCCCATACTCTGGCACTAGGCTCTCCTTCTCACTTAGCCCATGTCCCATCCATCCTCACTCACCTTCTGGGTTACAGATTCATACCTTGCCTTCAATCTTCCCAGCCTCTGCCAGGGCCAGGCCCAAACAGAAATGGAGTCCCTCTTATACCTATGGAGCTGCCTTCTGTCACCTTCCATAAAACCCACTCTTTGAATTCTTGCTGACACTAACTAGATCAAGTTGCCCCTACTGAATTAGCAAAGACCATTTCTATCTGATCCAGCACAATCTGTCTGTAGCACTCAGAGATAAACTCTGACCTGGAAATTCCACTTGGCCTTTAAAAAAAAAAAAAAGACACAAGCAACTTACGTGAAACAATGATCATCATGTGGTATTCATAGTAATGAAAAAACTCAAGAACAGTCCACATGTCCAACAAAAAAAAGGAATGGTAAAATAAATTGTGGTACATTTACTCTAAGAATATGATGCAGTCATTAAAATTAATGTTCTTAAAGAAGTTTAACAAAAGAGAAAAAAAGCTCATAATATAACATTAGATTAAAAAGGAAATGGGCCGGGCTCGGTGGCTCAGCCTGTAATCCCCAGCACTTTGGGAGGCCGAGGCTGGTGGATTGCCTGAGCCCGCGGATTTGAGACTAGCCCAGGCAACTTGGCGAGACCTCATCTCTACAATAAACCAAAAATTAGCCACGCGCGGTAGCACGCTTGTAGTTCTAGCTGTTTGGAAGGCTGAGATGGAAGCATCATTGGAGCCCAGCAGGTTGATGCTGGGGTGGCCGTGAGTGTGCTTTGGCACTCCAGGCTGGATGATGGAGTGAGACTCCAGCTCAAAAAAAAAAAAAAAAAAAAAGGCTGGGAACAATATGGTACATTTAGGATTGTTTTAATTTTATTAAGCTTATATGCACCAATATATTTATAAATACTGGAAAAAGACAAGAAAAATCTTAACAGTAGATATCTCTAAGAGATTGAATTATGTGTGATTTTTTATTTTCTTTTTCATAATATTCTTCATTTTCTACAATAAGTATTTATTTTTAAAATCAAAAAAAAATTTAAGGCTTTGAGTTTAGAAATAATTCAGTGTGAGAAGCAGGAAGATGACACCTAATATGTCTGTCACTCTCTCATCCTATAATTTTACGGCATGCTTTCGAAGGAAAGAGATTTGTTCTGTGGTGTCTCACTTTCTGGAAGATCCATATTCCTTCTGGGGTTAGACACCTTCAGCCAGACAGTTTCACCCTGCTTGAGAGGGATGGGAGGGAGGACGTCAGGCTGCAAGCGCTGGAGCGCCACCTTGTGGCTAGATGCATCCTTTCCCCAGCGTTAGCTCGGTGCTTCAAAGTCAGACTAGTTACTAAGAATAGCAAGAACCATTCTGCAGAACTTATGTGAAACAATGATCGTCATGTGGTATTCATAGTAATGAAAAAACTCAAGAACA